>PVIR01021757.1:0-28903 GCA_004026965.1 Petromus typicus
GCATGACACTTTTACTGCTTCTCTCAATTTACAAAGTTTTTGGAATTCTGTGCTCAATTCCTGGAAACTGCATTTTAACATATGGCTGTGCTAGAGAAATCATGACAGGGAGATGACGTGTTAAATAATTAATGACTTCAGGAAACAGGATGTTGAAGCTGAAAATGAAAAAACTTTGGCTTCTGGCATCAGTACGATGACTGCGCTCTAGTATTGGAATGATGGCTACATGAAAGTAGGAACCAACAACTGTTCTGTCTAGAAACTCACAGTGCATAGAACTTCGGGAGACCTTGAGTCAACGCAAGGAAAGAGAAAGAGAAAGGAAACTCCGCCTTGGGCAGCTGTCTCTGGAGCGAGTGCCTTTCTTTCCTGTCTGTGTGGCAGAGGGGCTGAGCGAGCGCTGATTCCGCTGTAGAGCCGCACAAAGGACTCCTGCAGATCCACACTGGCCTGCCTGTGCCCTCGTACTCTCGATAGGCATGTGCGTCCTTTTCTCCATTTCCTTCCGCCCCACACCAACTCTTTCTCTGAGTTTTCACAGCTGTAGGTGAACAACAAAAAGGGGAGAACGTACACTCTCCTCCTCCTCTTGAGGTTGTCTGTCGGTACATTGCATGCGTGTGGTGCCCCTGTTACAGCAGAAGAGCCGTGCTGGTGCGACGCTGTGATTAAGTCCCTGGCTCACACAGTGTTCAGTGCTGTCCGTTCTGTGGGTTTTGACAAATGGATGTCGTGTATCCTCTGTCCCCAGCAACTCTTAGCTCCACCACCTTACGAGTGCCTTGTGTCACCCCCATCTGTGCCTCCTCCCCACCCACTGGCAGCCCCTGGCCTTGTCTTCAGAGCTCTGCCTTCAGAGCTTACCTGTTGAAGAAGGGCTTGTAGGCTGCTCCTCACTGGGCATTTATGAATAAAGCTACTATAAATACCTTTGCGCAAGTTTTACAAGTTTTCTGCTCATGTGCGTAAGAACAAATAGGTGCAATTGCTGGCCCTTGTGGTGTATATATTTATTTTTTTAAGAAGCTGCCAAGCTCTCCTTCCAGCACAGAGTGGGGCCTCTGGTTCCACGTCCTCGCCAGTGTTTGGTGTCATCAGTTTGAGACTTTAACCAGGCTAGTGCACACGCAGTTACTGACTTTTCTCAAATTCAGATGCTTTGAGTCCAGAAGTTCCTATGAGCATACACTTAACGCTGCTATTGTAACATATCTGTCACCATCTAGGTGAAGGAAGATGTTCGAACCACCAGCTTCTAGTGTGCACTAATGCTACTATTAATAAGGCAAGTTTATTTGTACTTTCTGAGTTTAACTTGAAAACAGATGTCACCAGGGCAATATTCATGACATATTTCTAATTAACATGTATAATTAACTGATAAATGAAGTATAAAAAGACACTGATAATCATTGTGGATTTTTCTCAGTTTGAGTAGTTACTGCTGATTCTGGATTTTTGATTTCTAAAAGTTCTACATATTTAAAGCACAAAATTGGACTTATATGAATACACACTATAAAATAGTACAGTCAGTAATGAACATTACCTACCCATCACTTCGGACTCACCTTCTTTGAATGTGTGGCAGGAGCACATACGGGTCTTATTGGTAAGTTCGTGGAAGGCTGTACTCTAGTAAGCTTCTACTACACAGCTTTTCCTTCTAAATTTTCATCAGTACACGTTTGTCATATATGCCGGTGACGCTCCTCACAGGGACTCTTTTGGTGACCCTCTCCCTCCCCTTCTCCTCCTCTCCCTCCTCTGTCTCTTGCACAGGACCCACTGTCCCCTGTGCACAGCTCTGTCTCCCCCAGTGTGGTCCCTGCCGCACCTGACACCCCCGGGGCCGCCTCCTGCACCGCTGGAGCTGACCCCTTGCCACGTCTCCCACCTCGGGCTCCTGGACACCAGCGCCTGCTCTGGCTTCTCTGACTGCAGCGATGGCAGCTCGCACGGCGTTTGCCCTTTGTGTCTGCGGCCCTGAGTCTGACTGAGGTTCCCAAATCTCTCCTTCAGGTCTTTCAGGTGGCCTACGTCATCATCAAGGCAGCCAATGCCCCTCGACCTGGGAACTGGATTTTGGAGCGCTCGGTGGACGGCGTCAGGTTCAGCCCCTGGCAGTACTACGCAGTCAGCGACTCTGAGTGCCTGACGCGCTACAACATCACCCCGAGGCGCGGGCCGCCCACCTACCGCGCTGACGACGAAGTCATCTGCACCTCCTACTACTCCAGACTCGTGCCGCTGGAGCACGGAGAGGTACCGGAGGCTGTTGCCTCAGACCTGTCTCGAGTGTTCAAATAGTGCCTGTAGGAGCCAGTGTTGGCCTCAAAGCCGGCCGTCCTCAGCACAGAGACCTCTGCTGCGGCTCCCAGTGCCCCACGTGGTGTCTGTCGTGTGGACCTCACCGGGGGGTTCATGTTCCTTATGCCGCACCCCTTCCTGGGCCGTCCTGGAGTCTCCCCCACTTTGATCCGGGCACTCTTCCGGCCGTCCTTCAGAGAGTCTTTCCGAAACCTGAGGTCAGGGCCAGTCGTGGAGACATGGAAGAGCCAGGCTGTCCTCTGAAAGGTGCAGCTCCCGCTTTCCTCCACGTCCGCCCTTTCTCAGGAAGGTCTGAGGATGAGAGGGCCCGAGAGGTGGCACAGCTCAGGGCCCAGCACGCCCAGCCTGTACGCTGGCCACTTAGGGACGAGCTAAGTGTCCTTGCTTGTGCACAGCTGGCTCTCTGAGGTGAAGCTAGGAAGCTCTCCTCAGTGCTCCTCACAGCAGGAAATCAGAAAATCAGCATTGCCCTAAGGGCAGAGATTTAAGAGAAGGGGTATCTCTAAGGTTGTCGCCACTTTCTCTTCTTTCTCCATCGCGATTACACATTGGGAAGTTGCTTCTCTGAAGCTGTAGCCTGGCAGTAGGTGCTAATGTGTCCTCCTCACTCTGGGAGAAGGGGTTTCCAACTCTTCGATGCTGGCTACATAACCCTCCCCAGCTACAGGATGAGGAGCCGGACATTCACGAGTAGTTGCACACACAGACACATTCTTCCAAGAGCTCAGTTTTTAGTTTTGACTTCACTTAGTGTCTGTAGAGATTTTTTCCTAAAGTTAAACAACCAGGCTGGATTTTGCAGACCTAAACATGACACTTCCGTGGCGTCTTCATCTTCAGATTCATACGTCACTCATCAACGGCAGACCCAGCGCCGACGACCTCTCCCCCACGTTGCTGGAATTCACCTCCGCACGATACATCCGCCTCCGCCTGCAGCGCATCAGGACACTCAACGCAGACCTCATGACCCTCAGCCACCTGGACCCCAGAGACATCGACCCCATCGTCACAAGACGGGTGGGTGTGGCGGGGCCTGCCCATCGGGAGAAGTTCTGTTTGTTTCAGGGAAATATTCTTCTCTTCTCTTCAGTTCTTTTCCAAAGCTGGCTTTTCTCGTCCAAGCTGTCACATCCTCACCTCACTGGAGAGCATTTGTCACCTGCTGTCAGGTGCCCTGGCCCCAGCAAGTCCTCACGCACCCTGCAGTGGTGCATGAAGCTTGTTGCTCTGGCTCCACATCTGGTTTTCTGCAAGTCAGGACACTTCTTATTTTAATTTCGAGTTTTAGAACTTGAGGAACATTTAATACACTATACAGGTTCTAACTATACAATTAGGTGGACAAACCTGTTTTTGTGTCCTTCGTACCTGAGTGTGGAGCAGCACTTTAAGAAACTAGAAAACTTTCATCAAACGCAGCTGCACATTTTCTAGTCAGACCAGCAAGTGCGAGAGCTCCGTCATGTTAGCTGCTTCCAGTGCTGAGCGCTCGCTCGGCCTTTCTAGAGTCCGCTGCTGTGGCCTGCACATGGCGTCCTGTCTGTGATGTCCATTTGCACTTTTTGATAACTCATTGTGAGCATTTTCTTTTTAATGTTTGATCACATTTTGTGTCCATTCCACATTGGGCTATCCTGGTCTCCGTACTTGTGAGCTATGAAAGATCTTCATCTATTTGGGGCACAAGTCCTTTTTCAGAAGTATATATATCATGAACAGCTTCTGAAAGTTGCTTATTCTTTTTCCTAATTAATTAAAGAAGCGGAGACAGCAGCTCCTACAGGAGTCACTTTGTCCTCTTCCTGTGTTGGTTTCCATCATGACCTTCTATGTGAGCCCAAGGATGGAGGCCCCTTTCGAGGTGGAGGGCCACACTGCAAATAAACCTGAACACTGAGGTTTTAGTGTACATTAGTATCTTTTGACTTAAAACATGAACATGATAACACAGGTGCCACAGGTTCGCCACCACTGCTAGACTGTGTCCTGGAGTGAATCTTACTGGCTTGTGATGTACTGTCCTTTTTAGATCCTTCTGTACACAACTTAACAAAATTTTTAGGGATTTTAACAGGATGGGTTTTGAAGACAGCTACTTTGATTTAAGATGAAACCAAACTGGAAAATTGTTTTAGATTCTCTTGAGTTCTATTGATGAACTAATTTGTGCATCTAATGATTTTAACTGAGTGCAAAGAGTCTTTGTACATGAAATAGTTTTAGAATGTGCCTGTTGTTTTAGGTTACCCATGACCTAACACGCCTGGAGATATTTGCGCAGTGCCAACATTTTCTTTTCCCTGAAACAGTTTGTCTTTCTGTCTGTGACCTTCCTTCCCTGCAGTACTACTATTCCATCAAAGACATCTCTGTTGGAGGGATGTGCATTTGCCACGGCCACGCGCGCAGCTGTCCATGGGATGCTGCCACCAAGGTGAGTCTCGACACGTGACAGCCACGGGGCTCCAGGGGGGGCCTCGCCAGGACGTGCTCACTGTTTGCCCTCCATCCAGGGCAAATGTTGCAGGGCACTCTAGGTCCCCTAGGAAGTAGGAAAACGATACTCTGATGGCTTAACTGGCTTCAGGCTTTAAACAGGTTTTGCTTTGTTTGGAGGGTTTATCGTGACTAAGTCTTTACCTGCAGTTTTTGTGCAGAGACATTTTAACATGCCATTTATCATGATTTAGATCTGTTTGTTGTAAACAGCTTGAGCGAGTTATGCTCATTCCTCAAAATGATAACCAAATAAATGAATAAACTATAAAATCTGCGAAAGAATCACGTAATTGTGAAATTCGTATTATTCTGTATCCTCCTAACTTCGGAAGGATAATTGCAGGGACTGTTGGACCTGCAGTTGGGGGCTCTGAATTTTGAGGCTCTTCTTTCTAGAAGAGCTGAGCGGAGACCATGTACAGTTATCTGCCATGTTTACATTTTTTTCAGAGCCCCTATCTTCCTATGTGCTCCGTTTCCATTTTTGTGATATTAAACCAAGATGAAGTCTATGTGTTTTAGCATATTACTAAGTAAATGATAGATCTTCTCTTTTCAAAACCTATGAGCTTATTTTGTTTCCTCCAATCTTAACAGTTTTTTACTCTTGAATAGGGTTATATTTTTTTCTGGGGATTGAACATAGGGCTTTGTGTTTGCTGGGAAAATGCTCTGCCATTGAGCTATAGCACCAGATTGTTCTCTTTTTCACTAAGAAAAAATCTGTGAATGCACATCAGCAAACTGTTTATGAAAAAATGATGGGAAAATCTCCTAATGGTTAAGAATATTATCAGTAAGAGTTTCCAATCCATTAAAATCATGGCACCCTTTAAACACGTCCTGTTATTAACCCATGCTGCCTCTGTGTTTTACCTCCTCCCCTTTGTGTGTGAGCAGGTTGTGTGCACGTGTTCTTCCCTTGGACTGAGCTGCTAGTGTTTGTGGCGGCCACGGGACAAGTTGGTGCCGTCACCCATGGCAGAGCTGGGGAGGCCTGCCCGCTGTTTGCATGTGATGGGCTCTGTTTTTGAATGGAAGGAAGGGAACGCTGTGGGCATGATTTTCTGATTGAATGTCATATCCCTTCTTTTTTAGCAACTGCAGTGCCAGTGTGAGCACAACACGTGTGGGGAGAGCTGCAGTAGGTGCTGCCCTGGCTACCACCAGCAGCCGTGGAGGCCAGGCACCGTGTCCTCCGGCAACACCTGCGAAGGTCGGTGCCCTGACTTGGGAAAGGCAACTCCTTCCTCTCATGTTGAAGGCTGCAACAGTGTTTATAATGAGTAGGTGATTTGTTTTCTCAGGTCTCAAATGGTGCTCGGAGCTGCCGTGACATTAACAAAGTCTAAAGTACTGAGGACTAAACGGTCTCCGTGGATTTGCTATTGCATCCAAGTTCCCTTCCCATGTATCCACTTATTTTTTTAATTAATTTGGGTTTGATTTTTAAATACACAACACAGTCACAACATTCCAACATCTGAGACTATATTGAAGTATATTTCCATCCTTTGTATTTTTTATGGTTTCCTAGTATGTTCTCTCTAAAATGTTATGCAGGTGAGGCTCATACTGGCATATTCTTACTTTTGTGTGTCTCTCACACAGCAGATGGTACAACATACATGACAGTTATTGCTTTTAGACTTTTCTCTTGGTGCTGGGGATTGGACCCAAAACCTCATATGCTCTCTGCCACTGAGCTAACCCCAGCCCTACATGTCGCTTTTCATTTATTTTACTTTTGTTAGTACTTGTTTGTGGTGCCTAATAATGACACGCACCATGTAGAGTTAGTACACGTGCGTAACACATCGTCGTTCTTTTTACTCCCTGTCCTCCAGGTCTTGGTCCCTTTCTCATTTGCGACAGATCTATCTCCATGTTTTCTATTATCTGTCTTTTATTTTTCTCTTTAAGTTATTCATACACTGGGTTTCTCACATAAGAGGAACCTTGCGATATGAAAGCTCGTGTGTCTGATTTACTTCACCCAACATCGTGGTTTCCAGATGCATCCATTTCCCTACAGTGACTCATTTGCTCCTCTTTAAGGCAATATACACCATATACAAATACCACGTTTCCTCTATGCATTCAACTGTCGATGTACATGTAGGCCATTTCCAAGACTTAGTTGCTGTGAGTTATGCTGCCACGGCGTACATGTGGATGTGCAGGGACCACTGTACTACCATCACACATGGCTTTGTGACACCAAACAGCGTAGCTTTAGATTCTTTCCATGCTGGCAATTTGAAATGCTGCTTTTAAAAGCGGTTCCACAGAATTCCATCATGTGGAAGTGGCAGTTGTTTAACAGCCACCTGTCGGCCAGTGTCTCAGGGCTGCCAGCTTGCTGTGACCGTGGCCCGCCATGCTGCTTTCCACGCTGCATGGCTCATCCGTGGCTGGTGGAGCCTTCACACGTGAGCCCAGAAGGTGGGCTTTCTGGCAGAGGGACATGCGGATGAGCCTCTGGGACAGCTTTCCCTGGCTGTCCTCGGGTGTCGCCTCCGTCTGACGAACACATTGCTCTAGACTTCGGTCTCACTCGCAGTCACAGGAGCTCCGTGAGGGAGCGGGGTCGCTCTGTGCAGACACTGATGTGTGTGACAGAGACGCCAACGCTCTTCCAGAGTGCAACTGCCACAACAAGGCCAAGGACTGCTACTACGATGAAAACGTCGCAAATCAGAAGAAAAGCCTGGACACGGCAGGGCAGTTCCGGGGAGGCGGCGTCTGCGTTGACTGCCAGCAGAACACCATGGGGATCAACTGCGAGACCTGCGTCGACGGCTACTACAGGCCGCACAAGGTGGGCCCCCGGTCCCCGGCTCCCAGGCTTCGGAGGACCAGCCTCTGGGCCAGAGACTCACTTCCCTCAGGGCTGCTGCATTCGGCCCTCCTTATGCTGCAAGTGCTCTTTCGACTTCTGTCCCTGCTCGCCCTCTCTTCCCGATGGAAGTGGGGTGCTCAGTTCGGGTGGGACATGAGCACTGTCTGACTTGGGCTCCTGAGCCGCAGGCCGTGTGAGCCTGGGTGATACTCGCCGTAAACATGAAGAAAAAACTGTTGACTGGTGTAGCTGGCTCGCAGCTATCGGACTTCATATGTAGCTGTTATGTGGGTCTGTGGGGAGACCCCGGGGTTGGTGATGTCTGGAAATGGCTGTGACGCCATAGAAGATGTTGGGGATTTTTACCTCCCTAAGACCCACAACCCTCGCTATACAAAATCAGTGTCATGGTGTCTTATAAAAATCTAGCCTCTTTGGCGCTATTGCTGCCAGCGTCGCTGTTGTTTCTAGTAAGCTGACCCAGGACCACCTCTGTCCCACAGGTTTCTCCTTACGAGGATGAGCCCTGTCGCCCCTGTGACTGCGACCCACTGGGGTCCCTGAACTCCGTCTGCGTCAAGGATGATCTCCAGTCGAATTTGCACAACGGTGCGCACCTGACTCGCTTTTGTGCTTCCGGTCTCCATTGTCCCTGCTGGCTCTATCCCTGTCTCACAACGACCTGGGGCTACAGTTCTTTTGTTCAGCAGATGTTCAGCAGACACCCCCATGTCTGAGGGCGGGTGTAGATTTGAATAGCACAGTCAAGCTCTCGCTCACTGGTAGCACGCAGTAAGAGGTGCATGGGCGCAGGGCTGTGGGCATAGTGCAGAGTTGGGGAGGTGGTGTGGAGGTGCCAGTGTTGGGGTGATGAGATGTTTGGGGAGAGAGTCACCAAGCAGTTGATGTAAGAAGAGACGATCTCTGTGAGCCGTATGTGGAGCACAGTCAGAGGCAGTGGGACCCGCGAAGGCGTCTGCACAGTCACCACAGAACAAAGCGTCCTCCAGGTCACAGGGACATCATTGCCCCTCCTGTTCCAGAGATTGAGAAACAGGCTTGCAGATGCCTGCTTTCCTGAACAGGCCGCGTGGCTCAGACTTCTGAGACCCTCCCGGTGCCCAGCCGGGGGCGGCAAAGCCGGCTATGCACCTACAGGGGGAGGGCAGAGGACGCAGGGAGCCTGAGCCTTCCTTGCACCGCAGGCTGATGCTGGACAAGGTGCTGCTCCTGCTGCTGCTGGGGCCTCGGACTGGGTTCGCTTAAAAATATGCCTCCTGAGGCTTCAGCCAGCGCAGGCCAAGTCCTCAAGCCGCTCCTGGGCAGCGTGGGCAGGGCCCCGCCGCTGGTGAGACTCACAGGCGGTTTTCAAAGCAGGTGATGCCGTTGGTCTCTATAGGCTGTCTGCTGCTGGGTGTTATTTAAGACGTTCTTCTCTTTATTTTCTTTTAAACTGAGACTTGGCCAGTGGTGGTCAGTGGCAAAACCGCACTCTGCCTCTTTTTGTAAATAAGGCTTCATTAGAGCTGTGGCTTTTTGCTTCTACACTGCGGGTGGCCATATTTGAGCGGGAATGGCCGAGCTGAACGGTTTCAGCAGACTGTGGCCAGAAGCCAGAAAGTGTGCTCTTGCCCTGGACAGCAAAGTCAGTTGCATTTGCTGTCAGCCTCCCTGACCTTGCTGCCGGCCTCTGTCTGCAGGGCTCTGGCCGGGGCAGTGCCCCTGTAAAGAGGGCTACGGAGGAGAGAGGTGTGACCGCTGCCATTTTGGCTACAAGGGCTTCCCGAACTGCGTGCGCTGTGACTGCAGCCTGGCGGGCAGCGTGAACGAAGACCCGTGTGCAGAGCCGTGTCTTTGCAAGGTGAGTGTGGGGGGAGCAACCCGGTCTCTCCCGGCCTCTCTGCAGCGGGAGGGCCACCATGCTGGCGAAGACTGTCGGGTCCTGTGGGACCCGGCCCCACTCCGCGCCGCAAGGCACCGTGAGCGGCCAGTTAGACCTCATCGGACTCAGGTTCCTGGTTTTGCATCTGGGTGTTCCCGGGGGGTCTCCGTGACTTCCTGGGCGAGGCCTAACACTGCACGTCTTTGACCTGAACAGCTCTTCCCTGACATCTCCCGCATGGAACCAGGTCAACCTGGCGTTTCCAAGAACACTAATTAAATATAGGTTCATTATCTGGATGTCTGCTAAGAAGGGATGGCACAGGCACAAGAAATGCCTTCCCGTGACACCAGGTGGGGCTTTGTTCGACTGTACGACATCAACACAATATCCCTGGATGCTAAGGTTTCCCGCCGGACCCATGTGCTTCTTCCCACACATGCAGAGGCCGAGGCACGTGCTCACATGCCTAAAGACAACCTCGAGTATTTGAGAATCGGAAAAAATCTTGTACAGTCCGTTAGAGATGTTTGAATGCTTCTGTCATTATTAGAAATGGCAGGTTCAAAGCAAAATGACACAACGTATTTAAACATAATGGCCAACCTCTAAGATTTCCTGTCCTTGGCCATAAAAATGAAATAATTCTCTCCAACTATTTTCCTAGGAATTGCCTTTATGGAGCCTCCTGTGTACTCAGCTATTTGTTTACCTGTTTCTGTCCCCTCCTGCTCATCCCATCCACATGTCCCATTCTGTCTCATCCTGTCCCTAATCCCTGTGGTAACTTCCCAGGACAACGTTGAAGGGGAAGCCTGCGATCGCTGCCAGCCCGGCTTCTACAACCTGCAGGAGAGGAACCCCCGGGGCTGCTCCGAATGCTTCTGCTTCGGTGTGTCCGGCGTCTGCGGCAGCCTTTCCTGGCCCCGGGGCCAGGTGGGTGGTGCTGTGTGGCCAGAGCGCTGGCTGCTCCTGAAGGGTCCCTGCACTTTCTGACTTGTGCACTGGTTCCCACCCCCACCCAGTGAGCGGGCCGATACGGTGCTGGGTGGGAAGGGCTGCCTCTCCCCGTTTCTTCCTAGAATGTGCATTTTGGCCTTGGACAGGAAAAGTCGGCCACATTTGTTATGGGAGATTCTGGGAGATGCGTCAAGTGGAGTTCAGATCCCACCCTGCCCACCCCTCCGGCCTCTGGCAGGAGACGCACAATGACCTAGGTCCTGATTCCCTTAGCTCTGAGAAGCCAGGCTGAGAAGGGGGACAGCTGTGGGTGGCTCGGGTCGATCAGAGTAGGAGGCTGCTTTGGGAACAGGAAATGAGAGTCTGAGTTCCAGGGAGTCAGGAAATGGTGTCAAGGGGGCTGGGAGGAGCTGCCTGCACAGGGATGACCCACCCATGACTACGGTGGCCCCCACCCGGTGGGGCGCAGGCAATAGGAGCCTGGCCTCTGAAGTTGCGACACGTTTTACAGCATTTGGGTAAAAAACAGGAAAGGAGAGTCGAAGTTTACAAAAACATTCTGTTTACTGCATGTGCAAGTTGAGATACTGCGGGCTGGCAGTGTTCTGGGCTGCAGACTTTTTTCAGATATTAGAGTATTTGTATATGCATAATGAGCTATCTAGGGGATGGAATCCAAGTCTAAATACTAAACTCAGAGAGGTTCCACATGTACCTTATGCATACAGCCTGAATACATGTAGTATTTTTTGTGCACCTGCATTTTGACCTAAACTTATCACATGAGCATTGTATTGGTACCCAGAAAATTTTATCTGTAGATAGATAATTTTCCACAGCCTTTATGGCTTTACTTTTTTATTTGCATGTGGCTGATTTGGCTTTGAGGCACATGTGACTTGTTCCCAGGTTTTCTTGGAGGAGTCAGGTGACTTTATTCGCAGGTCACCTTGGAAGGTGTTATGCTGTTTGGTAGCTTTGTGGCTGTAACTTCATGCCCAGCAAAGCTCTGCGAGTCCACCTTTCCATTGTGAAGATATGTACACACGACTGGATGGAACCCACATTGTGAGATTTGCGAATTCTTTTTAAGGTGAACGACATGTCGGGGTGGCTGATCACAGACCTGGTCAGTGCCAGAGAGGTCAAGTCCCGGCAGGAGCTGGTGGGCGGGCACCGTCAGATCAGCATCAGCCACACCGAGGTGGCACAGAGGCTGGGCACCAGGTATTACTGGTCGGCCCCTAAGCCCTACCTGGGAAACAAGGTACGTGCATGTGTCAGGGGGAGATGAGGGACTGTGGTCACATGGCACGTAGAGAGACCTCTTCGAAGTCATCGTGATGCCCAGAGTAGAGCGCCTCACACCCTTCACTTAGACCTGGCGCTCCTGGTCTGCTCTGTCCTCCTTTGGCTTCTGTTCTGGGCCCAGAGACCCCGAGCCGTCTAAGGCATGAAGTCTTAAGCCTCCCACTTCCCTCCCCTGGTCTTTGCATCACGTGACCTCTGGCTGTGTCTGTCCCTTCCCAGTGTGCTGGACTTAGCAGTTGAGTCTCCCTGCGTGCAAAGCCTGGTGCAGAGCCCAGGGGCTGAGGTGCTGTGGGTGTCAGGAAAGACCACTGCCCCTGTGGTGTTTGCAGGTGGGCACCGGCAGGATGCCCACAGTTTCACTGTTAAGAAAAATGATGGCCTACAACACAGCAGGCTGTTTCCCTTGCCTACAACTCCCCCTCCCCCTCCCTCTCCCAGTTATTTCTCCCCCTTCCCTTCAGAACTCCCCACTCACTTGGAGGTTGATGAGTTTTAAGGTGATTGTGTGTTTTTGTGGTAATATTATTGTGTAGTGGGTGAGTTTCCCATTGACATGACAATTGTATTTTCCAAGGAGTGCATTCCTTTGAGGTGTTCTTATTTTTGAAAGTGATTTTCCCATCAAATTGTAATTGTAGAACATATACTCTGTAATGTGACTTGATCACCAGAGTTCAGTGATTTCTTTCTTCTGAAATCTGTCCAGTTTTAGGAGCACAGATGTGTGTTCTGAGCATTATGGTGTGATATACATACCAGAAAGAAAGTCTCTCTTTACTCAAGGATGTACAGTTTGGAGGAGATTTCTCTTTTAGTGGCACGTCCAGTATGTTGCTCTCTGTTACGAAGACAGTGAAGTCAGTGTGTTGGGATTACAGTTGTGAGTCAGACTTCCCACCTCCAGCATTATGCGGTTGAACAAATGTGTAGTTAACAAAAATTTGTAGTCACTTTTCTTGGGTTCTCCAAGAAAGAATGCACACTTCTGTGTATATTGTTCAGGGATATCACGTATTTCAGCATCACTGATGAAACAACGTATTCCCATCACACACTTTTTGCTGCCTTCGGTGTGAATTTTTTGCAGCCCTTTCTGCACACTTGAGGCTAGGACTGCACCTTCTCACTCTTATGCTCACCTGACCTTTGCAGCTGACCGCCTTCGGAGGGTACCTGAAATACACGGTGTCCTACGACATTCCAATGGAAACAGTGGACAGCGATCTCCTGTCTTACGCTGATGTCATCCTCAAGGTGAGCTCTTGCCTTGTTTTGGCTCAGGGCTGAGGGCTTGTGGGGATGACAGCCTGGTGCCTGGAAGTCACTAGGGGACCATT
Source organism: Petromus typicus (assembly GCA_004026965.1). NCBI lineage: Eukaryota > Metazoa > Chordata > Mammalia > Rodentia > Petromuridae > Petromus > Petromus typicus. The sequence goes on from PVIR01021757.1 coordinate 13,169, forward strand.
CTGCAGTGTCTTCTTGTCCAGAATCCTCTGGGGTCTGGCTGGAGCCCCACCAGCAGCTGGCTCAGGAGAGACAGCACACTCAGCTGCCACCAAGCCTGCAGTGCTCTGACCTCGGGCTGCCCTTGGGCCTTTGCAGTCCCTCTTCCTCCTGCCATTGGCCTCCCTGGGGTGCATCAGGCAGCATGACTGAGCAGTGCGGGCACAGGAGATGACTCTGCTCTGTGCTCTACGTCCTCACTCGCTGCAGAAAACCGGCTCAGTCTCACCTAGGGCTTGGGCACAGTTGGGTCCTTCTACCCAATTCCTCTATGTCCACGTTTGTTAGGGACAATTTTAGGACAGGTGGAGGTAGAATTAATGTCTATACTTCTTCCCACTTTTATTCTTTGAAGATTAGGGATTTTAAGCCAGATAGAGTGAGTGGCACACTTAGGTAATCGAGCTCTCTGGGAACCTGAAGTAAGAGCATCGTGAGTTTGAGTTTGGCCTGGGCAACTTAGCAGTTTAGTCTCAAAAAACTTGAAAAGGGCTGAGGATGTACCTCAGCTCGAAAGCTCTGGGCTCTGTCTCGCATATTGAAACAAGAAAGTAGAAGAGACTAAGGATGTCAGATGTGCTGCTGAAGTAAACTGGGTGAGTGTAGGCCTCTCCAAGACCAGCAAGGCACCAGCAGTAGATTTATTCACAGAATCCTCAGAAAGGAATCCAGGTGCATGGCTTTTCTCTGGTGATTCTGTCCAAGCTCTTTATAGACCAGTGAAAGTTGGCTGCAAGAACCTGGGCACAGACGCAAACCCTGCCACTGCAGGCACAAGGCAGTGGTAGTTTTTTAGTTATTCAGTGGTGTTCTGGATACTTCTTTCCATCCTGCTTTCGGTGTAGGGAAACAGACTCACACTCAGCACCCAGGCTGAAGGTCTCTCTCTGCAACCCTACGAGGAGTACCACAGCATGGTAAGGCTCGTGCCAGAGAACTTCCGGGATGACAGCACCAAGCAGGAGATCGACCGCGACCAGCTGATGACTGTGCTGGCCAACCTGAGCCACGTCCTCATCAGAGCCAGCTACAGTACCGCGAGAGCGGCTCTTTACAGGTGCGTGTTCAGAGCGCAGGGACTCATGGTGAAGGAACTTCCAGACTGTACATATTCCAGCCTTAAGATGTCTCACAGCTGTGGTGTTAAGGGCAACACACAGGTGAATGAACTAGCTCTAGTAAGTTATTTTCTTAAATCTAAGTGTATTGAAGATTGAAGATTGTGTTCACTACACGTGTCAGGTGGGGGACAGGCTTGACTTTAGGTTCCCGAGTGTTTCCAAGGAAGGCTGGAAGAGTTCAGTGTACATTGCAGCAGCGCCTAGTTCTCTGTCTCTTGATGTTAATACACTTCATTTTGTGAACTTATTTGATCTAATGTGTCCATCCATGGTTGTACTTATCTGGCCGGAAGAGGCCAGTTTCGGCTCTGCCCAGCAAAGCATGATCTTGGATGCTACTAAAGCAAACATAGGCCACTCATTTAAGAATGTCTCTGTGTTTGTGATACAGTGACAGTGAATGAATTTTCATGAAGTGCTTCAACTCCAGGCAGGCGGTCTATGGGCAATAGCACATCTTTGCCACAAAATGAAGACTTTTCTAGGGACTGCTGGCTTTCTGAGAGCGGTTGTTAGGGAGATTTTCGGTTACTCACAACGTCATGTGATCATTTTGTTGGAGTTAAATCCTGTGAACACTGTTTGCCGAGGTGAGAGGGTCGGTGGCATCATGAACTCCATCTCTTTGCAGGTTGGATTCTGTCTCTCTGGACATTGCGAACCCCAACGCTATAGACCTGACAGTTGCCTCCGACGTTGAGCACTGTGAATGTCCGCAGGGCTACATGGGGACCTCCTGTGAGGTACTGCTTGCCTGTCTCTCTGTCTTTTTCCACCGTTCAGTGTAAAACAGTGTACTGGGCTTGGCGTAATGTCGAGTATTTGAATTCTGACTTTAGAAACCCAGTGCTGGGCTCCAATATCATTGGATGTTAGGGCTATTGGAAATCACACTGTTAGAAGAAGTTGGATTCTTGTACCAGGGGTAGGTGGGGCACCAGCAGATGCCCTGATTTTATGGAGCACTCTTGTTAGCACCAGGATGCCTGCAGTGCCCATGTCAGACTCTGCCTTTCTTAGCAGAACTGAACTCAGTCATGTGAACATTTGTGCTTAGCTATTTAAGAGCAGGTTAGCTTTAGACAAATCTGGTCCATTTGGAGACCTTTGTGCCCCCTAGGTTACTTTTTGGGGGTACTGGGCTCCACCTTACATAGAAGCTACAGGTTTTGCACTTGTAGATTAAACCAACTGTAGGTCAAGAATCTTGCAGAAAACAAAACACTGCAGCTGTATAAATATACCAATGGTTTTCTCTTTATTATCTAAACAGTGTAGTTTGACAGTCACCTACCTCACCTTGACACTGTCCTAGGTTGTATAAGTCATCTAGAGAAATTTAAGGTTCACAGGAGGATGTGCATAGGTCATATGCAAATACTGTGTCAGTTTATGGATTTGAATAGCAAGGATTCCGATGTCGCCGAGGGTCCTAGAGCCCGTCACATGTGGATGCTATGGAGTGACTGTCTGGGAAGGTGCACTTGGGGCCGTCAGTGGGAGTGCTGAAATGATTTTGGCAGAAGCAATGGGCATAGCTCTCCAGCAGGCGTGTCCTGTGCACGTGACGGCACCCTGGGCTCCTTGCGTGCATTGCCCACTTGAGTCCCGACAGCAGTGTGGCTCTTCAGTCCAAAGCTTAAGAAACTGAGGCACAGTGAGATTCAATTCAGGACCTTGACCTTGGCTCCCCAGCCAGGACGTGCTTACCCTGGAGTTTGACCTTCCTCCAGCCGTGAGTGCCGCACGATCCCACCTCTCACGGGTTCCTGACTGACCGTGTCGTGAACGTGTGTTTCTGTGGTGATATCTCGGCATTCATTTCTATGGAGCAAAAAGTGAACTTATCATTTGTTTTTATGAATCATTAGCAGTCATCAGACTTGTAGTTAATAAAGCTAGCCTCATATCTTGCGATGTAGATATTTAAGAGAATAATACCATTTAAAATATTTTGCAGTTTTAAATTTGTTTTCTTTGCATTTTGGAACCAACAACTGTTTCGAGGTTTTGAATGTGGATGTTCAAGCCCAGCAAAGTCTAGGCTGTAAGCACCTGGTGCTCTGGGGCAGGACGTCAGGAACCCGAGGGAGGAAGAGACAGGGAACTAGAGACGGGGAACCAGAGCCAGGGCGGGCAGACCGGGAGGGCCGCGGGAGCAGCTCCTGCTAGATCCCTCCCTGCCTCTGGGCTGTGCCGGACAGTGGGCCCCAGCACGTGTGGGAAGCTCAGTGCAGTTGTGCCTCCGGACGTGTGGCACTCGTGCCCCTTATATGACACGGCAGAGTGCCTAGAATCTAGTGCGCCTCGTCTTGTCTCCAGAGGACTCACAAGACACAAGCCAACCAGATGCTGCCTAAACTGCTCTGCATTGTGTGGGGGAGACTGTCAGAAAGTCTGTGCCCTGGGGATGTGGGGTGACCATGCCCTGGACCGTCCATTACTGAGCAGTGGAACTCACACTGCACCCGCTGGGTGCCGAGCCGCTCCTGTGTTTGGTGATGGGACAAGTGGTGTTGGCCGGCCACGCAGAGGCGCCTGTGCTGTTGACGGGTTAACCTGCACCCGCGGGTGTGCACCGCCAGGTGGCAGCCTAGTGAACGGCAACCTGAGACAGGAGGCACCGTCAGAGAAGCAGGTCCTGTGACGGAGCGCTGCACCACTTCCGGCTAGTGCTGCACCACTTCCGGCCAGCGAGACCATGGGGACACTGCTGTGGTGCAGACTCAGGGCACCACGGTGCTAGGCTTGTGCATAACTCTCCCCGTCTTTCTCCAGAGCCAAGAAACTAGCTTTCTGACCTGGTTCCATTGCCTGGTAAATTTGCCAGAACTCATCAGATGTGTACTTGAGATAGGTGAAATTTAGGGCGTGTCAGTGGTATATCAACGATGCTCTAAAAAGTAGAAACAGAAATGTATTTCTTTGCTCACGGGAGGGTGAGCGGTGTCTTTTCAAATGCTCATTCCCACCTTGGTCTCTGCTCTCGCAGTCCTGCCAGCCCGGCTACTACCGCGTGGGCGGGATTCTCTTCGGCGGGATCTGCCAGCCCTGTGAGTGCCACGGCCATGCGCAGGACTGTGACATTCACGGCGTCTGCCAGGTGAGTTTATCGCTCAGTCCTGAGCTGTGACTTTTACAAAATGCTTCTTCCACAGAACAGTCTAGGCTTTGTTACTCCAGAAGGAATTAGGAGGTTCAAACCCTTGAAACTTTTTTTGCTTTTTATAATTTGTTTCCTTTGTGGGCTGCTGTTCGTTAGTGAAATAAGTTGAATATCCCCAACCTGAAAATCAACATTCTGAGATGCTCCAAATCTGAAAGCTTTTGAAAGATAACCTGATGACAGAAGGGAAAATTCCACACTTGAGCCGGGGAGGAATCAGAGGCAAGAGGCAGGTGTGATAAAAATCACCGTGCAGCGCCCCTCTGGGCTGTGTGTGTATGTGACCCAAATTAATTTCATGCTGAGACTTGGGTCCCATCCTCAAGAGATCACATCATGTAAATAAAATATTCCATACCCCCCAAATCCCAAATCCAAACCCACCACAGACCCGTAGGAATGCTCTGCCTGCCTCAGGGAGGGGATGTATCACATTCTGGTTTTTTATTAGTAGAACAGCACAAAGGAATTACCGACAGCAAAGTGATAGGGTGATATGAACTGATATCACCCTTCCCTATCACTGTTGCTGGATGTCGCTCTAGCATATGTCTCGTTTGTGTGTTTGCACTTGGGCTCCAAAGTGTCGGCCGATGAGCCTGGAAACCCTCGTAGAACCCAGGGCTGACTCCCCATGATGTGTCCTAGGGCTGCACGCACAACACCACCGGGGACCACTGTGAGCAGTGCCTGCCCGGCTTCTTCGGGGCGCCTTCTCGGGGGACACCCAGGGACTGCCAGCGTTGTGCCTGCCCCCTCACCACACCCGCTAACAAGTAAGCTTCATTCCTTGCAGTGGGTCCTGCCCGTGGGCCAGCACTGCCCCCAGGCTGCGTCAGGTGTCCCGGAAGCCAGGCTGTGTTACCTGTGGAAGTGAGCAGGATGTAACTGACTAAGATTAGACCTGGAGGCCAGGAACGGTCATCTTTAAAAGTTTGCATGTTAAATTGTGCAAGAAAAGCTGCATGGTCCCAAGGATGCACATAGGTGCCTTTGTCCCCTGGCCTAATGCTGCTAGTCAGTTTCTTCACAACAGAACCTCTGGTGTCGGCCCCAGGCAGAGGTTGGGGCCACGCAGAGATGGTAACACATGGTCCCTGGGCTCGCCGCCTTTCGATGTAATCGCCCAAACAGCAGTTCACCCATCCATTCCACGTGTATTTACTGAGTGCCAGAGTAGCTGCTCTGAGGAAGTGCTGGCCCCGGGACCCTGTGTGACCATGACCGTTGTGGACATCTCTCTCCCACACGGCCAGGTGGCAAGGAGTGGTGCCCCTAGCCAGGTGAGACTGGGATACTGGAGTGGCTGCCCCTAACTCCAAGGAGGAGGGCTCAACATGAAGACCCGAGAGAGCTGGGGCGAATGCTCACTTCCTGTTTGAGGGCTTGCCGGTGGCCCTAGAGCAGAGCCTGGGGGAGGCAGGTGGCGACACCCTGAGCAAGGCTCTGTGCATCTGGCAGGCCAGAAATCAGACACCTGTTCACCTGTCGCCACCTACCCCCACCCAACCCAGTAAAGTCCACACAAGGATCTTGGTCTGAAGTTTTCAAGTGTAATTAATGCTCTCAGTCAGCTTTCGGTTGCTGCATCGGGGTCCTCAAGCAGCCATTTTAATCCCGTCCAAGCTTTGCACTTTTTACAACCCCACCACTTCCGAATAGCACCAACCCAGGGACCAGGCTTTGGGCACAGGGGGCCGCAACATTCACTCACGTGTGCCCAGGCCGCGCTGTTAGGGTCCTGCTCCTCCAGGAGGCCTGGCAACCAGCTCGTCTCGTCCCTGATGGGTGGGATGGGAAGATCAGTGCTAGGGTTTGATGTCCTGGGCACATCTTGGCAGCTTCCTGGAGGATGTCACCACTGTGTTGGCAATGAGCATCAGCCAGTTTCCCCAGGCAGTGCCAGGGAGGCAGACAGGAGCAGGAGTGCCCTTGGCGTGACTGTGCGTGGCAGAGCAGGTTATGGGTGCAAGAGACCCTGGACTGAGGGCCTGTTGGAAGTGGTAAAAGCACTCAGTTGTAGCTAAGCGTGAGGTGTGTGCCGCAGTCCTACCACTCCAGGAGGCTGAGGCAGGAAAATTGCAAGTTCAGGCCCAGCCTGGGCAACTGATTGCCTCACTGAGAACTTGTCTCAAAATAAAACATAAAAAGAGGAGATGGAGCTGAGTGCAGAGGGCCTAAGTTCAATCTCCAGTACAAAACGAAAAGAGAGAACGAGTTTACACTTGGGATTTGACAGTATCCCCCAAAACGTTGACCTCGTTTCCAACCTCCCCACAGCTTCAGCCCAACCTGCCACCTGGACAAGGAGGACGACACGGTCTGTGACCAGTGCGCCCCAGGCTACGCCGGGACCTGGTGTGAGAGGTGCAGTGGCTTTGAAATGCACTGTAAATTTCAGCGGTTTACTTTTACATATCTTCCCTACGATGTCTAACTGACTGCGCCTTGGAGTGTCTGGGTTTGCCACCTGACTGCAGGGAGGCCGGCTGGTGTGGCGCTGGGTTGCGGGCATTCATGCGGTGTGTTCCGCTGTTACCATTTCATGCAGTTGGAGAGGGAGGTGAAAACCCGGGGCTCAGAAGTGAGCGGTCAGTTTTGCTGGGGGGCCAGCGAGGCCTCCAGAGCCGCCGTCTCAGTGGAGCTGCAGGGCCAGTGGAGTTGGGCTTTGTGCTGAGCTTTTGAAAGGAGACAGGCGGCTTGATTTAGCACTGGCCCCGGCGCTGGGGAGCCTGGAGGTTCTTTGCCTGCGCAGGTCTCGGGTCAGACGCTGGCCAGGCTGGTGGAGATCATGAAGTCCTGGGCAGCAGTGAGGGAGCCAGCGCACGTCCCTGGATTTTCCCTGTGCTGGAAGCTTACAGGGACCCCACGGCTGGGGAGGGGCTGGGCTGCCTGAGCCTGGAGTCGGACTTCCTGGTGACGCGTTGGAACTAGCCGCTGTCCAGGGAGCCCTTGATGCCAGCCTGCCTCTCCTCTGGATACAGGTGCGCAGATGGTTATTATGGAAACCCCACCGTGCCTGGAGGCTCCTGTGTTCCGTGTGACTGCAGTGGCAACGTGGACCCCTCTGAGCCTGGTCACTGTGACTCAGTCACCGGAGAGTGCTTGAAGTGCGTGGGGAACACAGGCGGTACCCACTGCGAGAAGTGTGCAGACGGCTTCTTCGGAGATGCAGTGATTGCCAAGAACTGCCGAGGTGAGTGTGGGCAACAGGGTCAAGTCTGCAGTGGGGTCATGTCTGGGTGGGGTCAAGTCTGCCATGAGGTCAAGGTCTGTGCCCACTGAGCAGTCTCCACCAGTCCCAGGTTAGACTGCTCAGCCTGTGGGTCGCCTCTCAGAGAGGGGCTTGTGCTCCTGCCGAATTTCTGCCTCACCAGATGTGCTCCCCTCTCAGGCCTTGTGGCTGATTTGTTCCCGGAGGGCCACTTTCCCAGGTCTCAGGTCTGCTGTGGGCGCCTGGAGGGCTGGTGGTCAGAGCTGTACCAGGTACAGACGCAGGGGGCAGGTGGGCTGTCGTGGTGAAGATGGAAACGCTGGAATTACTGAAGCGAGGTGCCAGCCCGTCGTGTGGTGCGTGATGTTTCTGATCTCTAGCTTTCAAGTTGATTATTGTCCTGTTGGCTCATTTTCGAGGAAGCACAGTTGTAATTTTTGAATAGTTGATGTCAATGCTTGTCTTCCTATGATGTTACAATGCAAAGACGCAAGATGGCGCCAGAGATGCAAAAACAGCGCTCCTACACGTGCACCAAAGTTGAAAAAGCGCTGGTCGCTGGGCGCAGGGCGTGGGGCTCTGGGCTCGGCTCCGGGGCTCCTCCCCCACCTTCTGCAGCTGCACCTTTGGCTTTGGAATTGTAGTGAGGGAGCCCAGTGGGTTGCTTTCTATCCAAAAGCCAGTAAGATGCAGACTGAGCTCTGCTCACAGAATTTAGCAGCTGGGATGGCCCTAGACCTCTACAGACCAAGGCCTGGGAGGACACAGCAAGAATGCGCTGGATCAGCAGGTGAGGGGCCGGCAGGGGCTGTGCTGTGGGTGCATCTTGTGCTCGGTGGGAACCAGGTGGGACCCGCAAGGTGAGAGCCAGGAGCGGTGCCCCCAGCCGGACTGCAGAAGGAAGGGCAGCTGCCAGAGGGGTCATGGTGCCTCGGGGTAGGATTGATCAGCTCACACCTGCAAATCAGAAGGTGAGGGGCCCCTGGGCCTGGCGTGTGGGCCGGCGTCACAGGAGAGGCTGGTCTCCAGCGCCTCTCTCTGGTTGCCAGCCTGCGCTCCAGCGCTGTCCTACAAGGCTACACGGATTCTCTTCTCTGCCACACTCACACCCACAGTGTTTGGGACTTCAGACGTAAGAACGTGCACATCGACGAGATCTCTTGAGAAATCGGGACCCAGGACTCCCGAGACCACTGGGTCCCATATGCTGCCTCTGAGCGCGCCTGGAGGTGACCTGCGGCAGGGTTGCTAATGCCCCCATTTTGACTGTTGTCACACGTGCCCTGCTGGGACGTCCCGTCAGTGCTCCGAGTGTGGCAGACCTTAGACTTTCCGATTGAGGATGCTCAGGCAGTGCCCTCCGTTCAGGCTGATGTACATTTTCTGAGACCAAGTACTCACTGGCACATTTTGTCAGTGAGGGCATCAGAGATTATGAAAGTTAAGCAATGCAAAGCACATAGGAATGGTTAGCCTGTGAGTTTCAACCTGATATTTTTGGGGCCTGATAACTTCATTATTCTGAAACAGTTGGGAACTTTGTGCCGTAAATGTTAGTGTTGAAGCTGGAAAGTCTTGATTGACGTCACAAGTCACTCATAGCTCACAGAAAGCAAATATTCTTAAATTAGGAAATAAAATGTGAATGCATATATTGTCTAGATTATGCCCTAAATGAACTCTAAAAGACACTTGTATGTGTTTGAAATGAAAGTGAAGAGCTAAATTGATTTTCAAATCATTGACGTTTTCAGCAGAAATTTGCTGACACTTGTCAGCAGCTCCATTTCAAAGTTTCACGGCATTCATGAAACTCGTCAGGCTGGCTTGCTAATGACTGTTTCAGTAGCTTCATGTTACTATCTATTATTATCTTAATATCTTGAATGTCTTTTCTCTGATGATTGCGTCCACCAGCCAGCCCTATTTTGGCTTACTCTTCAGAAAAACGCTAAGATTTTAGTTATTGCCAAAGTCCATCAAAAATGTATACAAACTTTATGAAAAGAAAAACTTGATAAGCATTTTAATATGAGATTTATTGAGACATCATGCGATTAACATAAGTGACCTTTGGCCTCTACAAGGATTGGAAGTGCTCAGAGTGCCGGTCTTCAGCTTCCAGACATTTGTCAGGACAGGGAACGGCCCTTTGGGTGACTTAGGTCGCGGAGATCTCTGCACACACACTTTCAGCTTTTCCGCTAAGGGCCGGGAGTGTGGTGGGCTTTCTCCCATGTGTGACATGTTCGTAGTCGTGTGTGTGAGGGCAACACCCTCTGCTGAGACAACATCATATTTCCTGAAGTATCTACATTTTTGGCAGACTCTGGATGTGTGTGTGTGTGTGTGTGTGTGTGTGTGTGTGTGTGTGTGTACAGTTATTTTTCACTTGACAGTTCAAACCTTTTCCTCTGGGTGCTAATGGACCTTGCCATAACCATAGCATTGGATGACCATGAGTGTGCCCTTTGTGTGTGCATTAGCCTGTGACTGCCACGAGAAAGGTTCCCTGTCTGGCGTGTGCCATCATGAGACCGGGCGCTGTGACTGCAGACCCCACGTGACAGGACCACGGTGTGACCAGTGCCCGGTAAGAGGCTCGCCACTCACTGCGCGCCCTCGTGGTGCTGTCACTGATGCATGACTGTGGGAAGGAGTGCCCCTACTCCCTGCGGCTCAGCACGTCCCCTTTCGGGCCTGGTGCGATACCAAGAGGGCCAATGTCCTCATGAGTGTGGCCTCGTCCTGGCTCACATGACCCTTCCCTTTCTGTGTCACAGCCCGGCTACTATGGGCTGGACACTGGGCTCGGCTGCCTCCCCTGCAACTGCAGTGCAGCGGGCTCCAGCTCGGATGCATGCACCGACCAAGGCCAGTGTCACTGTGTGCCAGGGGTCGCCGGGAGAAGGTGCGACCGGTGCTCACACGGCTTCTATGCATACCAGGATGGTGGCTGCACACGTAAGCTCGCATCCCTCGTGGGCTCCTGTTCCAGACTTCTGGGTGCTATCAGGGTACAGCATGAGTCTTGGTCCTGGCCCTCTGTCCCCTGCCCCTGTGAGCTCAGGGCCGTCTCCTGACCTCACGTAGCCCTCATTTCCTCTCCTCTGAGATGGAGAAACTGAACACCATGGAAAGCACGTAGTGTGTAATTAGTGCACGGTGACATCTGCACCGCCCGTTTTCCTGCCCAGGGTCCATTCCAGTCTGTTCTCTGTGTTCCTACCCTGGCCTAGCTCTGCTCTTCCAGAAAAGTCCCTGGGCTGGTGAAGGTCTGTCAGGGTCCAGAGCCCAGGCCAGGTTGAGCCTCGGCTCTGTCAGCGATGCTGTCCACCGACGTACACAGACGCTTCTCTGTTCCAGCCTGCGCCTGCGCCCACACTCAGAACAGCTGCGACCCCGAGTCTGGAGAGTGCATCTGCCCCCCACACACCCGAGGTCCGAAGTGCGAAGACTGCGAGGCCGAGCACTGGGGCTGGGACGCGGAGCGCGGGTGTCAGGTGAGTGCTGCGTGGCCGCCTGTCCCTGCCAGGCATTACTTCTCTTCCGCCATCCGGTGGCTGCTCCAACCTGCTGGACAGCTTCAAAGCTCGTATCTGACTCAGTCCAGCCGGGCACCGTGGAGTGTACCCGAAGGACCAGCTGTGCAGGAGTCTGAGGCAGGAGCCTGACACTAGCCTGGGCAACATCGTGAGATCTCCTCTCAGTCAGTCCAGCAATCAGTCAGTCAAATCTGTACTGACTGTAGCAATGAATATGGAAGGTGAAGCAGCCTTCACAGCTCTTGATTTCGAGTTTTACAACACCAAGTTGATGTTTAGAAATCCCAAAGGGTTTTTTAAAAATAGTTGTTTGGGGTAGTTTGTGTGTTGGCGGTGCTGTTTCAGTTACTCTCTCCTTGCTGGGACAACATTCCCAATATGAGTAACTTAAAAGGGGACAGGTTTATTTTTGTGGCTCGGCTCATGGCTTGGTGGTGTTTCGGTTCAAGGTGAGCTGGTTTTAAGGCCGGAAGCCCTGGTGGGGAGAGCTGCTCGGTGCATGGGGCAGAGAAAGCAAAGAGAGAAGGGAGCAGCCAGGGGCCACCCTCCTTCCAGGCCGTGCTCCAGGGACCGGCTCTCCCAGCCCCAGGGACCAGCTCCTACAGCAGTGCTCTCTGAGCTCCTAACCCAGCCCCTCCCGAAGTCCTGCCTGCGGGTGCAGGAGGTCTTAGGGGCAGCGAGATGCAAACCCTAACAGTTATGTATCTGCCGTGTGAGCAGTTTTCCAAGAGGAGGTTGTAGCCATTTCTCGAGGGGTTTGTGTCCAGCCTGGGAGGCATCTGGGTTATAACTTTCCTAGATTGGATTGGGTATAGTTTGTGTTTGAGCAATGGATCACTGGTAGGAACTCTAAAGTAATTTTGCTAGGCCATTTAGACCTGCTGGGTACAGTTTGGTTCCCAGGTTTGGCCCAGTGTGTATTTGGCAAACTCAGTCTGTGGAGCAATCACTCTGGGGGGCTGGGCTCTTTCATGTCAACCTGCCGGCAGCAGTCCCAGTGATACCCGCAGCATCTGCAAACCCTCTCCCTCTCTCCTTCTGTCTGTCTGTCTGTCTGTGTCTGCGTCTCTGTCTCTCTCTGTCTCCCTCTCTCCTCTCTGCTCTCCCAGGCCTGTAACTGCAGCCTCGTGGGCTCCGTGGACTCACAGTGCAACCTGCTGTCTGGCCAGTGCCCCTGCAAGGCCCAGTTTGGCGGGCAGAGCTGTGCTCAGTGCTCCTTGGGCTACCGGGACTTCCCTGATTGTGTCCCCTGTGACTGTGACCTGAGGGGGACGCTGGCCGCCACCTGCGCTCCGGACCAGGGTGTCTGCAGCTGTGCAGAGGAAACTGGCGCCTGCTCCTGCAAGGTACCCGCTTTGCCTGCTGCTGAGACTTGCTGGGCTGAGCACCTGACCTAATGGTCCGCACTGCCAAGGCTGAACTGAAAGTGTGTGTGCTCTTCCACAAGGGGGAGAGCCTTAGGGTGGGAGCGTTGTGACGTCCTCTGGAGATCATGGGTTCTCCAGGGTCAGCCTTGCATACAGAGTGCGGGGCCCCGAGGAGACGGGCCACACAGTGGGGAAGCAGCGACATGGCATGGCCCAAGGAGAGATCTCTGTGTGTGATCTTTCTGGGTGGTGAGAGCCCAGTGGCACCCTAACTTCAGATGCTGCCCCGGCTTTCCAGGTAGGCTTCAGTGCCCGGGCCATGGTCACCTTCTCTGGGCCATTCTGCAGCGTGCTGGGGGGTAGGGGCTGACAGAATACAGGGGAGCCCTGCAGATGTGCCCTGCGAGTCGGGGCGTCTGTCCCGCCGTCTGTCTGCCACACCTCAGGACAGAGTTGGGATCACAGAGGATGACAGCAGCAGCACTCGCCTTAGCAGTCACCCCTCCTGGCTGGATGATCCCCAGGTCCACTGGTACCAGATGGCAGCCAGGTCCCCTGCACACACCTGTCATTCCAGCTAGCTGGAGGCTGAGGCGGGAGTATTGCAAGTTCAAGGCCAATCTGGGCAACTAAACAAGATACTGTTATTAAATAAAATAAGATTTAAAAAATAAAATAGCTTGGATATAGGTCATTGACAGAGTGCTTGCTTAGCATATGTGAGGCCTTTGGTTCTATTCTCAGTATCTTACACACACACACACACACACACGTGCACATACACATATGTACATGCTCACATGGGAATGAGGGCCCCAAGCAGGTCCTGGGCAACCCAAGAGGTCCCCTCAGGGGTGTGTGGGAGCCTGGAGGACTCAAAGTGTCCAGAGCAGCCCTGTGAGCAGCCGTGCCTGGGGGTCGCTGACTGTCTCCCGGGAGCAGCTGCTCCCGGGCTGACCGGGCCTGTCTCCCGATGTCTGTGCATGTCGGGTGATGTGCGTCCGCCGGAGCCCGCACCTCTCTCTCTGAGGACTGACGAGTGGCTGTTTGTCCCATAGGAAAACGTTGTCGGGCTCCAGTGCAGCGAGTGTCGCGCCGGCACCTTCGCCCTGCGCACCGACGACGCCCGGGGCTGCACGCCCTGCTTCTGCTTCGGGCTGTCACATGTCTGCAGGGAGCTACAGGGCTACGCGAGGACCGCGGTAAGTCCGGACACCTTGAGAGCTGGGTGGGAGGCAGGAAGGCGAGTTCTCACGAGGGCTGATGGGAAGCACAGCATGTCTAAATTTTTAAAAAGTGTATTATAGGGAAAGTCACCTTGCTGGGAAGCACAGGATGAGTGTGTTCAAAGTGATGGGGCATTCGGAGGGGGACGGTGGGATCCGACTTCTACTACAACATTTAAAAAATTGATTTATGGGTATATTTTATATGTACATTATGAGCATATGTAACATTTTTTATTTAAATATCAAACACTACTTGTAGTAAACAGGGGAAGGGAACGTAACTACTGATTAAATGTTGATGGACATTTTTGTGGAAAATTTTGGTGTGTCGTCATCCACCTTATTCATGGGATGTGGGGCCACGTGACTTCCAGCTCTTCCCAAGTCCTAGGGTGGAGGGACTTCCCACGCAGGGTGGAGGCAGGACAGCGCAGCTGAGGACAGAGGGCCCAGAGCTGCTGCGGACAGCGGCAGGGTCAGCGTGCTCCACACCACGGGAGCACCTCCAGGGGACCCATCATAGCATGTCTTCCACTGTCATTTTTAAGTCAGTATCCACCGTATTTTCCACTCACACCTCGTTCCCACAGCCGCGTAGCCGCAAATCGGGTCCATACCGTGAGGCTGGAGGGAGAGGAGCTGCCGCCTGGCCACCTCATCCGCCTCCCGTTTCCAGTTTACCCGGGCGAGCAAAAGCTTGACCCCAGCTGCAGTCATGCCAAGCCCTCGCCACGCTTGACCCCACTATTCCACTTAGGGAAAAGTCCTCGCTCTTCCCGTTAGTCATGAGGCTGCTCCTGTGGCGGGTGCCTGAATCTGGTGAACAGACTTGAGGCCTCACGCCTTGCTCAAGTGCGTCCCCCATGACAGGTGACGCTGAGCGCCCACCAACTCCTCCTGCGAGTGGTCTCCCAGAGCAACCTGACAGGCACGACTGAGGGTGTGTACCACCAGGCCCCCGACATCCTGCTCGACGCCGCGGCCGTCCGACAACACGTGCACACGGAGCCATTCTACTGGCGACTCCCGCAACAGTTCCAGGGTGACCAGGTGAGGGTACACGGGCCCCCAGGACAGATATTGCTTCAGATCCCTGAGTTCTGTGCCAACAGGCTGGAAACTGACATACATGGCTACCAGATCCACTTTAATATACGAGAAGTACAGGGCTGATGCTGGGTCTTGGGGAGCCCAGACACTGTCACGCATGCTGGGTGAGGAGGGGCCACACGTACTATAGAAGAGCTATGAAAGGTACATTTACATTTTTGTTTATATACAGCATCCCAGTGTGTGTGCACGTTTTACCTGATCTTTAATATTTGCATACACACCTCCAGTGCTCCTATATATAGAGATACAGTTTTTAATTCAAAGGAGCTGGAAAGTAATTAGCATTGTTACCATGGTGATTTAGTCAGGAGCTCACCATTGTTGGTGTCATCCAGAAGTGTGGCTTGGATCAGTTAAGTAATTCATAGTGGAGTGGATAGAAGGAAGCAAATCCAGAGTGTGGATCTCACCTGGGATCTATGCGTTTAAGATGGGATTCCTTTGCTGCGGTGGTGAGGACGCCTTTGAAAGCCCCCGTGCACCAGGGTGGTGAACAGGTATGTTTCCCTGGTAGCTCCTGGCCTATGGTGGCAGGCTGAGGTACAGCGTGGCCTTCTATGCCTCCGACGGCACCGGAACCTTCGACCTGGAGCCTCAGGTTCTCATCAGAGGAGGCCGGGCCAGGAAGCAAGTGATCTACACAGATGCGCCGGTGCCCAGGAATGGAGTGTGGCAGGATCAGGAAGTGGGGATGCAAGAGGTAAGGGGTCCCATTGTGTGCGGCCTCTAGGGGAGAACGGGGCTATGTCGGGACTGAAAACTCCAGGCGACAGGGCGAACAAACAGAGGCCGGGCCGGACTTCCGGTGGGCCTAGCACAAGCTTGCTGTGCTTCACGGCCTCCCTTCAGTGTCACCAGCTAGGGTGAACAGAAAATTCCAAAAGCCAACAGTGCACAAGTTTAAAAATGCGTGGGGATGTCTTGCTTGTTCCCTCACAGGAGG
>PVIR01021758.1:0-15092 GCA_004026965.1 Petromus typicus
CTTTTTTTCTTTTTTTTTTTTGAAAAATTGCTCAAAAATCAATATGAACATTTAGCAACTGGCCCTTCTAACTACCTAACTCCTGGTGCTATGGCTGCTTCTTAAAGACTTCAAGAATATAATCAGACTTTTATTTCAACATAACTTTTGAATTTAGCTAACTCAAGTTGTAAAAGACAACTATAAAAAGTAATGTGACATACACTGAAGGGTTTGTCCACAACTAAAAGCATATTACCCCAGAGAACTGCTCACTACTTCTCTATTCCAGTTCCCTAAAGATATATATACACATCAAGCCAGGCATAGTGGTGCATGCCCAGAATCCCAGCACTCTGGGAGGCTGAGGCAGTAGAATCACAGGTTTGAGCCCACCATGAGCAACACAGCAATTCAAAAAGATCCTGTCTCAAAATTTAAAAACTACTAAAAAAAAAAAAAAAAGCAGAAATCTCCAAAACTCCTCATACCTGATCCCCAATAAAAATAAACTTTCAAAAAGCATCATGGCATGAACTTTAAAAAAATAACATAAATACATTGCTAGACAAAACAAATTATAATGTGCAAGAAACAGCCCTAACAGAATCTAATGAAATATGCCGTCTATCTAGTATCATTATTCACTCCTAAGTATAACACATCCGACATAAATTTCCATCTAAACATACAGTTCCTACAAGTAATTACAGGGAAAGTATTACTACTAAAGTTTGCTGTCCTCAACACTTGGGAAAGAGCATGAAATTTTTGTGAGCAGCAGCCAGTCCACCCATAACTCCCTTCAATGAGACAAAGTGAAATGGAGTTTCCCTCTTTGAGAGGAAAGTGAGATGTGGGGGGAGGAAGCTAGAAGCTCAGAGGAGAACACTATCAGCAGATGGCAGACTTCTCATATAGAAGCACAAATCCACATCAGAAATACTGGACAATGTTCCAAGGGAGTTATAACATCATTATAAGAAAATGGTTGATTTTTGTTACCCTCACCTAAGGCAGATATTAACATCGTATCTTGGAGATTCAACCTCTGTTTACTAGTATTTTACTGTTTGGTTTGTTCGCCCCCTCCATACCAAGGGTGGAGCCCAGGGTCTTCACATCTACCAGCTTTTAAATCTGAAGACAGGGTCTTGCTAAATTATTAAGTTGTCCAGACATAGCTGTAACTTCAGATCTTTCTGCCTTAGCTGCCAGAAAATCAGAATTACAGGCATGTGCCACCACACCTGGCTGTTTCAGTTTTGTTTGTTGTTTTTGTTGTTGTTTTGAGACAAGATCATACTGTAGTTCAGGCTGGCCTTGAACTTAGGGCAATCCTGTACATTACAGATTAAGGCACCTCACCTAAGTTCACTATCTTTCACAGACTTTTGTTTTCTTTCATACAAACTTGATGAAAACATGTTTAGTATATTGTATTTTTTTATTGGTATGTTTGGATTACATAATTACATTCACTGTTGAGTTGGTACATGTACAGAACACATTTCAATTTTTTTCATCTCTCTTCTTTCGTCACTGTTTCTCTTGATCCTCTTCCAACATGAAAAAATATCTATTTCCCTATTTACTAATTTTTTCACTTTGTTCTTTATTATATTTTGGGTTTTTCCTATGAGAAAAACCATGAGATAGTTAAGTTTGCATGTCTGATTTATTTCCTTAACATTATGGTCTCAAGGTCCATCCATTTTCCATTAAATGATTAGTTTAACCTTCTTTGAGACATAGTAGTACTCCATAGTATATAAATACTGCATTATCTTCATCTATTCATCTTTTGTTTTTTCCAGTACCCGGGATCAAATTCTGGACCTTGTGATATCAGGCAGGTACCGAGCTAAATACCTAGTCCTATCCATTCATCTGTTGATGGACATACAGGCTATTTCCACTAAGCTACACTCCCGGCCCCCCTTGGGAAAGTTTAGTTTTATAAACTTATTAACATAATTTACTGCAAAAACAGAATATGGGAGGAGAATGTTATCATTTTATTGTGCCAACAATTTGTTATTCTCAATTCAATTATCACTTTAGTCCAATCCACTGTCATCTCAACTAGATCCTCAAGTTCTGCTCTTGTTCTGTCTGGGTGGTTCAGCAATGAGCTCCCTCCAGCAAAAGGAGTTTCTCCTCAACATCTTTTCAAAGACCCTACAGACTCTAGGTACCAGCTAAACTGGCTCTTAGCAACTCCTATAAACAGATGCAACCCAAACTCATACTTTTTCACACTTCTCACACTTATCCTGAAAGCACAGAGTTGAGGCAAGAGAGAGACAGAGTCCCTCTTCTGGAGCCAGATTGCTCAGCTCTCCACAGGACACCAGAGAAAACTGCCTATCCTGCCCGAGTTCCCATCAAAACAACGCAACAGGCACTCCTGCCAAGCCGAGGATTTAGGTTGAGTGGTGTCACAAGTACCTTGGAAGCACAAGAGCCCAAGTTTGATCCCCAGTACCGCCAATAAAATAAAATTAAATTAAATAAAAATACCTGCCAAATGCGTATTTACATAAAGGAAATTCATAGCCTTTACACTATGACTTCTTTTTAAAAACTGTAAATATACAAAGTTTCTAATTTTAACCATTTGATTACATAATAATCCAGAATGACATTTCTTTGAATATTTTTCTGTAAGTTTTCGTGAGAGCATATGTCATTTTCTTAATCAAATACTTACTGCTGCTTTTTTGATCCAAGCATTACTTAAAGTGTTTTCTAAATACTTATTTATTATAATAAAGCAACCTTTTTTCAGTAGTACAGGAGACTGAACCCAGAGCCCTCACACTAAGCTACATCTCTAACCCTTTGTAAGTGTTGAGACCAGGTGTTGGTAAATTGCTAAGTTCCTCACACTGGACTCAAACTTTAGATCCTCCTGACTTAACCTTCTAAAGTACTGGATTTCAGACATGTTCAGCTCAGAATAATAATACTAAGGGGCCAGGGATTCAGCTCAGTGGTTGCGGTGCCTGTCTTCTAAGCTTAAGGGCCCAGGTTTGATCCCTGGTAAGCACATACAATATTGGGTGTGGAGACTCATGCCCACCAGCAATCAGTTCCACATACCACAGTGCTGGGCGTGGTGGCTCACATCTGTAATCCCAGCACTCGGGAGGCAGAAGCAGGAGGATTGCTGTGATGTGAGTTTGAGGCTGAGCTCAGGGCCAGCCTGAACTACAAAGCGAGACCCTGTCTCAATAAATAAATAAATAAAGATTTAAAACTAATAATAATACTATGAGAATATTTCTATAAAATTACATTGTTAACTGACAGTATTGAATATATTTATGGAGCTAAATGTGATGTTTTGATATATGTTACCTTGTGGAACAACTGAACTGAGAACACTTCAAAACACAAAGTCTGAAACGGACTGGATTCTCCAGTTTAAGGCTATAGAGAGCAAAGAGTGGTCAAAGCTGAACAATCCAGCTCCAGTTACATATATGGCCCAGTTCTACACAGCCTTCATACTACCATATATTTTCCAATATGTAAGTGAACAACTGAGTAAGAAAGGGCTGAGACACTGTGCTACAAAGTAGTATGTTCATTACTTAGGGTCTGCAAGGAAGGTTTTAAATCTTTCATAAAAAAATAAAAAATAAAAAACTTTGATCATGGATGAGAAAAGTTAAAGAGGTCATGGTCAGATACTGGCCCAGAGATCACATCAAGAGAACTTTGGTTATGTTAACAGAACAACAAAAGGTGTCCTCTGGTGAACAGATTTGAAGTCATGCTTCCTGAAGTTAGAGTAAGTCAGGAGAAAAAAAGACTGCTGCTATCTAATACTTTATAGGAAAAGGGAAAAAAAAGAACCTAGACCTTCTCAATCCTAGCCCTTTCTTAAATTTTAAATGTTGAGGCCAGGTTGGGCAGGGGATATAGCTCAGTGGTTCTGGCGCCTGTCTTGCCAGTGCAAGGACCCGGGTTCGATCCCCGGTAACCACATACAATACTGGGCGTGGAGACTCACGCCCAGCAGCAACCAGTACCACATACCACAGTGCCGGGTGTGGTGGCTCACGTCTGTAATTCCAGCACTCAGGAGGCAGAGGCAGGAGGATTGCTGTGATGTGAGTTTGAGGCTGAGCTCAAAGGCCAGCCTGAACCACAAAGCGAGAACCTGTCTCAGAAAACCTTAAAAAAAAAAAAAAATTTGAGGCCAGGTCTTGCCAAGACTCTTAGTTGCCCAGGCTGGACTCAAATATATGTTCCTTCTGCCTCAGCTTCTCAAAGCGCTGGGGTTACAGGAGAATATCACCATGCCTGGATGAGAAAATATTTAACTGATTCATTAAATGTAAACAACTGGAAAAAACTATCAAGATAAGAATGCTATTAAGTTAAGAAACATTAAATCTAAATATTTCAACTTGGATTTCAACCATCTAGATTATGTTTTATTCGTCACTAAACTGGATGAATGTTTTGTATGTACAAGGAGCAGGAGAAAGGCTTAAAAAGGAAAGAGAAATGCTAATTACTGAAGATTTTCATTCCATTTCTTTAGCAAATGTAATACACTGGATTTAAGTTTTAAGCTTTTTAAAGAAATTTCACCTTCAATATATGGTAAACAGAAGTAAAAAAGAAAGTTGCCAGGACAGAAACATACTACACTGCTAACATTTCTACTACTAGGTATCTCCAGCAGACATTGCCTGCTTTTGTATACTACAGGCTGGCAAGACAGACATCCTGGTGGCCAGCTTTTGAGCTTGTTCTTTACGATGTTCTCATTTAAATGCAGTTGTAGAGCTCACAAACACTCAGGTTTCAGAGAAAGTCTCAGTTAGAACCAATAGGACAAATCAATTAGAAAAGCTCTGCACATCCTGTTTGCCATTCACTGCCTATTTCCCTACAGTGCTCTTGATTCATGAAGAAATCAGCTACCACAGCTCTCCCAAAGCAGCTATCACTGCTTCCTCAGCAGCAGATACAGGGCAATGCCTTCACATTCCTTCTTACAACTGCATAATCAAGCCTATGACTTAACTAGACATATTTTGAGCCAAAGTCTATTTATGTGAACACATAATTAGACTACATGGCTGAATCTTCAGTGTCCAGTAGGCAGGCTTAGTGGTTCCAGATCCTATCTTGCAAGCGCAAAGGCCTGGGTTCAGGTTTGATCCCTGATAACCACATACAACAATGACAGGCGTGGTGACTCATGCCTGTAATCCCAGCACTGGGGAGGCAGAGACAGGAGGATTGCTGAGTTTGAGGCTGAGTTCAGAACTAGCCTGAACTACAAAGTGAGCATCTTTCTTTCATACACACACCAAAAAATAAAAACAAACCCAAGGTTTAGTTTTTCTCAGTTTATATAGTTTAATATTTGATATGACGCTTCAAGTGCAGCCTCCAGTGGTACTTTTCTGTAATAAGGAATGAAACATACAATCGTCATTCCTTGACAATGGAAAGAAAACAGAATTGGTAACTGAAGATCAGTTTAAAAAACAAAAGAATCTAGCATTTACTAGCTATACACACTTGACTAACTCATTCTAACTCTCTAAGCCTCAGCTTCCACATCTGTACAGTGTCCTTACATAAAGGCTGTCGTTTTGTTCAACAATGACAGTGTTCAACTAATATGTCTAGAAAGGCAGAAAATTCCAATTAAGCATATAACAAATGTCATCAGTATCTTAATCTAGAAATGGCCTAAATTATATTTTGGACTGGATTTCTACTCTTATCCAAAATAGAATTACAAAGATTGGATCTATGCTCTTACCTGAAAAAACTGAAAAATTGGACAAAATATATGAAACAAGGGTTTCAGACACCAGACACCACACAGCAGAAGAGGTGACTACAGACAGAAACAAGAGGAAAGCTTGTAACTGACCTAAGAACTGACAATCTCTCCAGATGGAGACAGGACGTCAAGTCTGACGAGGCAAAAGCAGATCTAGTTCACAGCGCAGGATACCAGGAAGAGAGCTGCGTGTAAGAGCCATCTGGAAATCTCCAGAGAAGGAGCCTTTTTGTTTTGTTTTGTTTTGGGTTTTTTTTGAGAGAGGATCTCGCTTTTGTAGTCAGGCTGGCCTTGAGCTCAGCCTTGAACTCACAGCAATCCTCCTGCCTCTGCCTCCCACATGCTGGGATTACAGGCGTGAGGCACCATACCTGGCACTGTGGTATGTGGTTCTAACTGCTGTTGGCCATGCTCAGCATTGTTGTATGTGGTTACAGGGAATCAAACCCTGGTCCTTGTACTTGCAAGGCAGGAACCAGAACCACTGAGCTAAATAAATCCCCAGCCCGAGAAGGAGCCTTTTAAAAAGGCTTCAACTGAGTACTGATCTGCACAGGAAAATTCCTGGGGCTGGGAAAAGAACCACCTGAAAGAAGAAAAATCACCCCCAGTGCCCACACAGAGACAACAGTGGGTGAAACCCTGGACATAATTCAGTGGGCAGTGGAGGAAACTTGCCCTAGATTTAAAAAGGCTGTTCTTTACCTGCCTAACAAGATTTAAAAAGATCTAAGTATTCTAAGTAACACAGCTTTATCCCAGAACACAAGGGAATATTTATAGGAATACTAAAGTATTAAACCCAAGGTAAAATTAGCACTGTCTGGCATTCAAACATTATCGAGTACACAATGAAGACCCGAATTATCAATCTTACTGTGGATAAAATAAATCAATAAAATACCTAAAGTGACAGAAGACAGAATTAGCAAAGACATCAAAATAGTTATTCTAACTATATTCTCTGTATAAAAGAGTAGAGAAACACTCTAGTGTGTGATATATGTGGAAGACATAAAAAGACCCAAATCTAACTTGTCAAGATAAAAACTTCAATGAAAATGATTAACAGATAAATACTGAAAAGTAACAACAGCTTTAAGACAAAGTAACAAAAAATTTACAAAATAAAACAAAAATGAACACAGTATTGGAAGGACAAAATTAAATGGTTAAATTTGTATATAACTGAATTTCTTTAGGAAGAAAAGACCAAAAAATTGAACAGTAAGATAAAATTTTCCAAATGCAATGAAAACTCTGTTTCAGACTGAGAAAATACAGGAAACAAATTACAGTCCTCTCGCATCTCTTTTCCCTATTCCACCGTGGGACCTTCTGCTACCAAATGCCTGAACAAAGCAATCTAAGCAGCAACATGGGACATGACACACTTATTCAAATCAATGTGCTAGCCTTGATTTTTTTCTTTGAAATACACAACAGTTCAACCACAATGAGAGAAGCTTGCCTTTCTCCAGAATCATCAAATTATACAGGAGCAGTAAATCATCATGAAGAGACTAGTCTGCACCATGTGCAGCAGTCTTAGACACTTGCTTTGTTCTTGTGTTACTTTTTTCAATTCCCAATAATGTGGCTATAGCATTACAAAATGTGGCAAAAGCATTACAATTACATCAACACAGCAGTTTCTCAGAGTGTGATGACATAGTCCCTCTAGGCCTTTGAGAAAGTCTATAATGTTAAGTTACTTTGATTATAATATTAACACACTATGATTTGTCTTCTCCTTCGTGTTGAGGTTTACACAGGCAATGTTGGGCAGAACTGCTGGTGAGCTGGAATTAAGACAAAAGTACAGAAGGGTACAAGCAGTCAATATTACACTCTTCACCATGAACTGCAGAAAAAGCAAAATGCCACTTGCACATAAAATGTCCTTAATGAGCTAGGCATGACAGCACACACTTGTAATCCTAGCACTCTGGAAGGCTGAGGCAGGAAATAACATCCAACCTAAGCTACAGAATGAGTTTGAGGTCAGCCTACACTGCATTGAGAGATCCTGTTCCCCCCACAAAAAAAAAAAAAAAAAAAAAAGAGATGTCCTTAGCTAAGCTAGAAATGATGGCACACACACCTCTAATCCCAGCACTCTGGGTGGTTGAGGCAGGAGAGTTACAGGTTCAAGACAAGGATGGGCATCTTAGCAACTTAAGAAGACTTTGTCTCCAAAAAAAAGGTCTTTAGTGAGCAAGGAACAATGGTGCACAACTTCATCTCAGATATTACTAGGAAGACTGAGACAGGAGGGTAGATTTCGAAGGCAGCCTGAGGAGCAAGGGTAGCCAGGTATTTCCTGAAAATGAAACAAGGGCTGGAGGGGTAGCTCAGCCTGAAAGCATTAGCCTAGCATAGGCAAGTCCCAAGAATTGATCCCCAGAACTACAAAGGAAAAAGTAACCCCTTAAAGCCCCTCATTCCAAAAGAGTAAAACGAATATCTTTAATGAAGTAAAAAGAAATTTTTGTTATGATATCTTGACTATGATGGTGTATGTGACAAAAGAATACAATAAGCACTTCTATAACCATTAAGCAGTAACTGTTCTTTCATACCTTTATCTCTATGATAACCTGCTATTCTAGATAACTCATACAAGTAGAATCATACAACATTTGACCTTTTGTGTCAAGTTCACTCAGAATGTTTTCAGGTTTTATTTGAGCTGCAGCATATATAAGGGTGTCACTCCTTTTTATAAATGAATAAATACTACTTCCTTAAATGGCCTTGAATGGACACACCAATGGAAATAGCTAATATTATATATATAGGCAGTCAAACAGGGCTGGGCTGTCCCTGGAGCCAGCGTAGTGTAGAACACATTACAACTACAGCTAGAGTCACATTCATTGAAGGTCAGGCTTCCAGATAAAGAAGGAATGCCTATGTACCTCCCGAGAACACCCACATACCTCCCCAAGGGATATGCAATGTACTATGATTAATACCACTTGGTCTAGTAAGTCCAGATATATATGACTCACCTGAACAAGGGACTAGGACCTCCTGACTCATCTTCCAAAAAGGTTCTTGGTCTTTCCATGCGCACCTGCTACATGACTTGCTTTTTCATTGCACCAATAAGCAGCTATACCTATAATCCTACTGGTCGATCACAGTTTTGTCCCACACTGTAACCACCTTGTGACTTCATAAAGTGGAGCCTGCTGCAACCCATTTTCCAGGTCCCCTCCTGCGTCTCAGGGGCTGCCTCTCAATTTTTCCTACTCTTAACCTCTGTTGTTCCTCAGAGTTCATTCTTCTATTTTGGGAACATGATCTTAAGAGCAGATTGGGAGATATATTATTTCCCATATATCATTTGGAGGCGCTGTATCAACACTACATTTCTTTTATTCATCTGCTAGTGGACACTTAAGAAATTTCTGAAGTATTAGCTGTCATGAATACTACTGTTACTTGAACTTCAGTTCACAGGTACCTGCTCAAGTAGAATATGCTTTTGATTCACTGGGGTACATGTCTTGGAGGAGAATTACTACTTCCCAGTTCACCTTTTTGAGGAAATGAACTCTTTTCTACAAGTAAGCACACCATTTTATATTTCTGTCAGTAAAGTAAGTGTCCAGTGAATATCCTCACTAATGCTTGCTTCCCTTTTTTCTTTTTTGATAATATCGATCTTAATCAGCATAAAGTGGCATCTCATGATTTTGATTTATATCTCCCTAGTGATTAATGATCCTGAGCACTTTTTTGGGAGCTAATATTTTCTATGAAGAAAGATATGTCTATTTAACCTTCAACTTGGGAGAGAAGAGGAACAACAGACTCTCACTATGCAGCCCTTGAATTCACTGTGCTAGCCCTGAATTTGCAATTTTCCTACCTCAGCCTCCTGAGTGCCTGGACTACAGGGGTATGCCACCATCCCCAACTCCTTTTAAGCATTTTTGAACTGGTTTGTTTTGATGGTATAGAAGTACTTTATGTGTGGTATTCTGGATATTAATTCCTTATTGGGAACATAATCTGCAAGCTTCCATTCTGTGGATTGTTTCTGGGGTTTTATTTTATTTTATTTTTCTAATAGGGGGTGCAGAGGATCAAATTTGAAGACACTTTTCCACTGAGCTACATCCCCAAGCTTTTTGAGCTAGGGCCTTGATAAATTGACCATAGTGGCCTTCAATCTGTGATCCTCTGCCTCAGTCTCCAGAACAGCTGCGAGCATTGGTGTGTGACACCACACCACTTCCTTAACAGTGTCCTCTGATACAATAGTTTTTAATTTAAATGAAGTTCAATTTTTTTTTTCTGGCTTATCCTTTGGTATCATACTTTAAAGCTCATCACTTAATTGAAGGTCATAGAATGTTGTGGGGTTTTTTGGGGTTTTTTGTTTTTAAGTTTTATGAGACAGGGTCTCGCTTTGTAGTTCAGGCTGGCCCTGAGCTCAGCCTCAAACTCACATCACAGCAATCCTCCTGCCTCTGCCTCCCGAGTGCTGGGATTACAGGCATGAGCCACCATGCCCAGCACTGTGGTATGTGGTACTGGTTGCTGCTGGGTGTGGGTCTCCACACCCAGTATTGTTATGTGGTTACCGGGAATCGAACCCGGGCCCTTGCGCTTGCAAGACAGGCACCGGAACCACTGAGCTAACTCCCCGGCCCGAACAAGATTATTTTTAATGTACAGTACTTAACTGACACTCATTTATTCCCAAAAGAAAGCCAGGAATGAAGCATTGAAGTCTAACTCCCTACAGGATTTTTTTTTTTTTTTAATTTTCAGCAAAAAGTTGACAGAAACAAACTTCTTTAACCTGAGAAAGGGTATCGGAAAATGCCATAGTTAACATCCTACTAGATAATAAAAGACAAAAAACATTTCTATTACCAAGAGTAAGATAAGGATACCTACTCTTGCCACTTCACTGAACAAAGATTTTTATTCATCATAGATCCTCCAACATAGTAGAGGAAAAGAAATGAGAGAAATGAGAGAAAGAAAGGAGAGGAAGAAGTAACTTTCTCCACACAACAAATTCTTGTATCTGAGAAGGCCTATGGAATACACTCAGAAAAACTACGGGAGTCAATAAATGAGGTCTGCAAAGTTCCAGAATACAAATTCAGCATACAAAAATTAAAGGTTATTTTGACATACAAGCAATATAAAATCTAAAAGTAAGATTAGAAAATTCAACCAAGGAGGTAAAAACTTATACATTAAGAACTACAAAACACTTCCAAAGAAAAGAAGACGTAAGTAAATGAAAACCTGTTCAGTGCTGATGAACTGAAAGGCTTAGTGTTAAGATGGTAACTTTCTAAAAATGTCTTGTAGAGTCAATCACTATCAACATTCCAGCTGTCCTTCCTGCAGAAACTGACAAGCTGATTACTGATTCTAAATTCATATAGAAATAAATGCCAAAAAAAGACAGAAAGAAATGCAACAGACCTGGATGAGGCAAGAGAATCTTGAGAAAGAAAAGCAAATTTGGAGATAGGTGCAGTAGTGCTGGCCTATAATCTCAGCTACATAGGAGGCTGAGCCAGGAAAACCACAAATCTGAGACCAGCCTGGGCAATTTAGCAATCTTTTATTCTGTCTCAGAATAAAAAATAAAAAAAGACTTAGGGTAATAACAAAGTGACAGAGCACCCTTGAACTCAATCCTCAATACTATAAACAAAGTAAAAGGAAAAAATAAAAGGAGGGAAGAAGAGAGAGAAGGAGGAGAAGGAAATAGGGCAGAAGAGGAACAACAACAAAGTTCCTGGCGTCCCATTTCCTGATTTCAAGGCCCTACTAGAGTGGGTGTGATATTTCGCGCCTGCAATCTCACAAATTCCAGGCCAGCCTGGGATACATGATGAGCTCAAAACCAGCATGAACTGGCCTTGAACTATATATCAAGATAATACCTCAAAAACAAGCCTTATTACAGAACTATAGTAATCAAGACAGACATACAGTCTATAGCCATACCACCCTGAACACAATCTTGTCTGATTTCAGAAGCTAAGTAGGGTTGGTCCTGTTAGTACCTGGACGGAAGACAGACATATAGCTAAGGCATGGTGGCACATGCATGTAACTCAGCACTCAGGAGGCTGAGGAAAGAGGACTGTTACAAGTTTGAGGACAGCCTGGGATACACAGTGAGTTCACAGTGACCATCAACAACATAGCAAGACCCTGTCTCAAAGAGAAAGCAAAACAAAAGAAAAAAGACAAATATGTAAACTAATTAAATAGAACTGAGCTCAGAAATCTTTACATTTATGGTCAATTTACTTGTGACAAGAGCAACCAATTTACTCACTGAAGAAGGTACGAAGGATAGTCAAAAGGGCCCAGGGAGCTTAGTATGAAACGCCGGGGCCCAAATCCTACACTGGGAAAAAACACAGGCCTCATCAAAATTAAACTCTTTTGTACTTCAAAGTACTAGAGACAGCTAACTTGGGTAGAAATACTATAGGCAGTTCAACAGAGCTAGGCCCAACGGAGTGAGTCTAGGTACAGAAGACGAGAACGCACCAACAACGGTGACTGCTGGTGATCTGAAAATTAAAATCAGAAAGATCAGATTTACATACTTTCCCAAGGGATAAAGGAAGCTTGAGATTACTGATCCACCCTTTTGAGATTTCCCACAGAGATAAGCATTAGAAAGGCAACTCTCCCACCCTTCACACATCATTGGGGGAGTGTAAAATGCTACAACCTCTGTGGAAATAGTTTGAAGGTTCCTCAAAAAGTGAAGACAAAATTACTGTATGACTCAGCAATTCCATTCCTAGGGGACATACCAAAGAGAAGTGAAAACATAAAGCCACACAAAATTTATACACAAATATTCATAGCAGCATAATTTACAATAACTAAAACATGGAAATAACACAAATGCCTGTTCAAAAGAAAAAATGTGGAGTGATCATCTTGGCCACACCTGTATTCCCAGCATTCAGGAGACAGAGGCAGGAGGATTGCTGTGTTTGAGGCTGAGTTCAGGACCAGCCTGAACTATAAAGTGAGACCTTGTCTCAAAAACACAACCTAAAAAAAAAATTTTTTTTAATGTGGTATAACCATACATTCCAGGTGGTGTACACCAGCAATCCCAGCACTCTGGGAGGCTGAGACAGAAGTATAACAAGTTCGAGCCCCACCTGGGCAATTTACCAAGACTCTGATTTAAAATAAAAAAATTTAAAAAGACTACAGATATAGTTCAATGTGAAGGCCCTGGGAGCAATGGGCAGGGTGGATCTAAAGTATTGATATACTCATTAAGTATGAATGAACTATGAAAACATGCTAAATTAAAGAAACTAGACACAAAAGACTACATGTTATATGGTTCTACTTGACAAGAAATATATCTACAACAGACAAATCCACAGAAATAGAAAACAGGTACTGTTGACGGGGCTAGAAGGTAACAAAGGGGAATGAAAAGTGCCAAAGGTGTGGGGTTTTGCTCTGGGGGAGGTGAAAATAATCTGGAATTAAATCCTTCTAACAGATGTACAGTTATATGAACATACTAAAAACCACTTAACTATGTACTCTGAAAAGTGAAGTACAGCAGGTATGTTGTAAGGTGAGCCTGTGATCCTAGCACTGGGGAGGCTGAGACATAAAAAATAAAAGGCAGGGATATAGCTCAGCAAGAAACTCCCAGGGCTGCAGGTGTGGTATGGCACAGCTGTAACACCACGCTGAGGACTGCTGTGAGGTAGAGGCCAATCTGGGCTCCAGAATGAGTTCAGCCTACATAGCAAGACTTTGTCTAAAAAAAAAAAAATACCAATGAAAGAAGGAGGAAGTAGAGAGCTAGGAAGTGTTACTGGAACAGACCTGTAACTTCAGATACTGGGAAGGACCACTAGTTCAAGGCCACCTGGACAACTTGGCAACACTTGCTCTCAAAATAAAAGTTTTAAATGGGTAGGGAGCTGAAGATGTAGTTCAGTGGTACAGCACTCGCCTACCAAAAGGTTCAAGCCTTAGAAGTAGCCCCAAAAAAAGTAAATGTTATAGTAGGGGAAAAGCCGCTAAATAAGCAAATCATGATTTCAAAGATCATATACTAAAGTTCATATATTTTTTATACCAAAAAACAAAACAACTCAACTCTTACCTGCAAATTATTTATTTTCATTTTACATATAGAGTAATTTCTATATAGTTCAGGGTTGTATAGCTAGGCTGTACAGACCAGAAGTTCATGGAGGATTAAAAGGTTAATATTTAAGGGCCAGGGATTTAGCTCAGTGGGCTCTGGCGCCTGCCTTGCAAGTGCAAGGACCTGGTTGATCTCCGGTAACCACATACAACAATCCTGGTTGTGGAGACTCACGCCCACCAGCACTCAGTACCACATACCATAGTGCCACCGGGCGTGGTGGCTCTCGACTGTAATCCCAGCACTTGGGAGGCAGAAGCAGGAGGATTGCTGTGAGTTCCAAGCTCACCTGAGCTACACAGTGAGCCCAGGGCCAGCCTGAACCACAACACAAGACTCTGTTCCAAAAAACAAAAAGGCTAATATTTAAAAGAAACTGCATTGTTATGAAACAGGTAAACTGATAGTAAAGTTTAAATAGAAGCAAAGCAACTTGTTAGCACCATCTCAGTCAACTGATAAGGGCAAACTATATACTTACATTTTAGTATTATATATTTACAATATACATTTAGCAAGGTCAACCTATAAACCTCATCACACATCACAACTTCTTGCAATAACTTATATTTATAGTTTTTTTTAAAAAGCTCAGCCACTTATCACTTTCATGGTGCTAATCACTGTTTTAAATAATGAACATTTTGCTACTCATTGAATAAACAATCCTACATATAATAAAAGTATTACTAGCACCTCACTGTACACATGAGGAAATAGAAATCACATAGCCATGAAAGTGGCAAAGTCAACCTTCCAACATGACAGCTGGCTTCAGAATCCATCTGTTTAATCAATATACTTTACTGGCCCTTGGTGATAAGCCATCATAAAAAAAAATAACAGTCAGTACAAAGCTGGATGTGGTGGCACACACAGTAATTACAGCACTTGGGAGGCTGAAGCAGGAGGATCACGGTAAATTCAAGGTCAGCCTGGGCTACATAGCAAATCAACAACAGCCTAAATTGCGTAGTCTCACTAGTAAGACCCTGTTTTAAAAAACAAAAACAGAAAAACCAAAATGCAGTATGACCTAAATATGGTTACTCGGCCTGTACATCATAGTAAGAACCCTCCCAAATGTCTTCTATG
>PVIR01021758.1:15192-29107 GCA_004026965.1 Petromus typicus
GCCAGCCCTTTAGAATCTGACTCCAACCTGTATTTCCACTAATCTATCTGCAATTCTAAACCAAACCAGACTTCTAAAGCACCTTGCACAACAGAGCCTGTATTTTCATGTCACTGTGTTAAAAGCTATTCCTTGAATTTTCTGCCTAGAAATCCCTGCTTATCCTTCAAAATCTAGTTCCTTTATACCACCGTCTCTGATTCCACCATGCCAAATTGTATTCTCATTTTGTATACCTCCACTAAAGCGTTGTCAAATTACATTGAATTTGAATACCCAACTCTTTTCATCTCCCACTTGTTAAAAATTGTAATATTTCGATGGTGGGGGTACAATACAAAATGACTAATTATCTAAAAAGTTCATATGGTCAATATTTCCTCCTTTTTCTTCTCTGATTTTTTTCTTTTCCTTTTCATAATACTAGGATCAAAACCAGGCCTCATATATGCTTCACGAGCACATTATAACTGAGCCATACTCCTTGTCCTCAAGATTCCATCTTAACAAAAACCATGAACCTTTCAAATTTCATTAAAGTTCATCTGCATATAAAACACAAACTACATTTACACATTAAATTTAATCACTAGGAGTATTTTCAAAAAAAGACTGACATTATGAATGTTAAATCTGAGGAATTTGTTTTAGTAAAGACTTACTGTAATGACAGAGAAAAAAATTTTTTTCAGAAAATGTTAAATTAAGATTAAAGTTATCAAACTCTAAAACAGTCAAAGGAAAAATAGACTATAAGAATACCTATTAGCAGCTCCCCGCTTGAGTTGTGCACTATAATATAATGCCTTCAGAAGTTACTGCTCCACCTAATTTAGGTCACTCACCAACACCAAATTGCTCACTAAGAAATCCTAGTACAGGTCTGGGGATTTAGCTCAGTGGTTCTGACACCTGCCTTGCAAGCACAAGGTCCTGAGTGGATCAGTAACCACATACAACAATGCAGGTGGTGGTGGCTCAAGCCTGGAATCTCAGCACTCAAGAGGCAAGAGGCAGAAGGATTACTGTAAGTTTGAGGCCAGCCTGAGCTACATAGTGAGCTCAGGGCCAGCCTGATCTACAAAGCGAGACCCTGTCTCAAAAAGCAAACAAACAAACAAAAAAGAAATCCCATAGAATTGATGTTTTATCATTTGCTAGAATAAATACAATCACATGTACATCATTATTTTCCCCTGTATATAATTTACAACAACCAAGCTAATACCATATAGAATGGACTAGAGTTTTTAGTATTTAAGTATTATAAAAGAATACATATGATCCTCAAATGTTTATTGAATTAACTGCATTTTCCTCTATTTACTCTAGTTGAAAAACTACTCCTGCCTAGTAAGAAAATGTCATTTCACTTTGCTCTACTTACAAAACACAATCACAGGAAGGCATAGGATAGGGCCGCAACCTTTAACATCCCAGCACACCAGGAGGCTGAGATAGGTATGACAAGATCAGGTCCAACCTGAGCGATTTAGCAAGACTCTGTCTCAAAACAACAACAAGAAAACCAAACACAGGGGCCAGGGAGTTAGCTCAGTGGTTCCGGCGCCTGTCTTGCAAGCGCAAGGGCCCGGGTTCGATTCCCCGGTAACCACATAACAATGAAGCAACCAGTACCACATACCACAGTGCCGGGCGTGGTGGCTCACGCCTGTAATCCCAGCACTCGGGAGGCAGAGGCAGGAGGATTGTGATGTGAGTTGGAGGCTGAGCTCAGGGCCAGCCTGAACCACAAAGTGAGACCCTGTCTCAAAAAACCTAAAAAAAAAAAATGAAAACCAAACACAAAATACTGGCAATACAGCGGTGTATGAAGTCCCTGGTTTCAATCCCCAGTACCATCCCACCAATGCTTATCTCAACTATTACCTAATTTTTCCCCATTAATTCTATATTTATTTATAATTCTTAATTTGCTAAAGAAGTTTCTGTTGAATCTGACCTATTATTTACTCTGAATCTTAGTTTACCCTCAATCATCTTTCTTTCAAACCTTCAACTACCTACAAATTCTCACAATCTTCAGTGCTCCAAAGGTTCTATTGACTGTTTTCAAAATTTTTTTTATTTTCGAGAAAGGGTTTAACTTTGTGGTTCAGGCTGGCCCTGAACACACAGCAACCCTCCTGCCTCTGCCTCCCAAGTGCTTGGATTCTAGGTGTGAGCCACCACGGCCAACACTGTGGTATGTGGTTACCAGGGATCAAACTTGGGACCTTGTATTTGCCAAGCAGACACCAGAACCACTGAGCTAAATATCTGGCCCTGACTGTTTTTTTAAATAGTACTCAGAACTGAACCCAGGGTATTCTACCAATTTCATCCCAACCCTTTTTATTTATTTTCTTTTAAAATAGGGTCTTCCAAAGTTGTTGAACTGCCCAAGATCCTCCTGTCTCAGCATCCCACAGCACTGGGGATGCAGGTGAGTACCACTGTACCCATCTTGACTACAACCATTTCCACGGCTATAAATGGCTAGTTTCCCAGAGATAAACAATCTAGCAGACCCTAGGGATGGTTTAGCATCCTCCAAGACAACATTTTATATAAATTACATCTTTAAATCCAATCTCAACTTTCCAGTTCTGCTAACATAAAATTCAAACCAACTTAATTACTTCTATGTGTTACCCATTCAGGCAGTCACAGACCTGAATTAATATTTGTGTAGTATTTCTCCATTACCTAGGCTGAGAATTCTCTTCATACATTCTTTCTTTTCCCTCTTTGAAAAGACTTATGGTCTGTTTAGTTTTCTTCATCAAATTTTCCATGAATACCCTAAAATATTCATTCTCTCCAAGCGTCTCCATCTTCCCCTCATATCTTGACAAGATAGTACGGAGATGCTGGTACGTGTCGGGGAGCAGGTCTAAAATATAAGGTGGACTATTCTTTAGCGCCAGTTTTGGGTTCTGACACAACCGCACAACCTGCAACAAATGGAAAAGAAGAATATTATTTAGAGTGTGTTAAAGAAAATTTGCTCTTTCAAGTTAAAAAAGTTATGAAATTGCTATCTAGGAATATGAAAAATACACGAGAACATAAGAAATAATCTATAGGAAGCTGGGGATTTAGCTCAGTGGTTCCGGCATCTGCCTTGCAAGCACAAGGCAACCATATACCATAATGCTGGGCATGGTGACTCACGCCCATCAGCAATCAGTACCACACACCACAATGCCAGGGAGCATGGTGGCTCATACCTATAATCCCCAGAATTTGGGAGGCAGAGGCAGGAGGAATGCTGCGAGTTCGAGGCTCGCATGGGCTACATAGTGAGTTCAGGGCCAGCCTGAACTACAAAAGTGAGACCCTGTCTCAAAAAATAAAGCAAGAAATGATCTATAACCCACATCCCACAGCAATCACTCTTATGTGTCCAGTGGTCCTCTAAAAGACGTTCTTACAACAAGAGGCTCGGAGTATAGCTGAGTGACTGAGTGCTTTCTACCATAAGGAAACCTGGGTTTGAGCCCCAGCAGAGAGGACAGGAATGACAACAGCAACAAAACTCCAAAAGAAGATATTAATGTAGACACAGAGCAGACTGAACAACTAGAAGAAATGCAGTAGAGGAAATTGTAGCGGCAGAAGTAACAAAGTAGATGAATGAGTCTCTAGAAAAAAATAAATAATTACAAAGATAATTAATGAGATGATGACCAAAATGAAGGGGGAGCATTAGTAATTCTAGAGCAAGTACAGATTTTTTTTTTTAACAGAGCTTAGGAAAGTGATGAAAACCATGAATGCCCAACATAGTAAAGAAATGCATTCCACAAAACAGATTTAAACATATATCCAAAAGACTAAAAATTCTGTTGAAAGTATATACAGCAGGGCCAGGGATTTAGCTCAGTGGTTTAAGGGCCTGCCTTGCAAGTCCAAGGGCCCTGGTTCAGTCCTCAGTAACCACATACAACAACACCGGGGATGGAGACTCACCCACCAGCAATCAGGACCACATACTACCATGCCGGGCATGACGGCTCATGCCTGTAATCCCAGCACTGGGAGGTAGAGGCAGGAGAATTGCTGAGTTTGAGGCTGAATTCAGGACCAGCCTGAACTACAAAGCGAGACCCTGTCTCAAAAAGGAAAAAAAAAAAAAAAAAAAAAAAAAAAAAAAAAAAAAAAAAAAAAAAAAAAAAAAAAAAAAAAAAAAAAAAGACTTCTTAAAAATAAAAGGAAACATGAAAAATCAATCTAACAGCTGCTAGATGATTCAAAGAATAACAAATTAGAATCAATGAAAAATCAAAAGATAGCAAAAAAGGACATAAAAAAACCTCTTCATAGAAGTACTAGCAGAAAATTTCTTAAGCAAAGAATTTGACATAAAGATAAGTAATGCACATGGAACTCCAATTAACTATGGTCAAGAAAACCCACACTTCATCATGTAAGTCAAGATTCCAGAAATTCAACATAAGAACAGAATATGAAAAGCTGTTAAGAGAAATCTTCTATAAAGGAAAACACATCAGAATCACAGCAGACTTCTCAACACACACCCTTAAGTCAAGGAGAGCTTAAAGTATTTCAAGCTCTAAAAGAAAACAACTTCCAATCTAGATTAGTGTACTCCAAAAAAATTATCTTTCAAAACTAGTGAAAAAATGAGATACACCTATGATAAAGAATCTTGAGGAAATTCATGACCACCAGAAATAGCAGTCCAAAAAGTTTTGAAAGGCTAGTCTAAAAAGACAACAATTCTTAGAATCCCAGTAGAAAGAATCTATCTGGCAAGGCAAACAATAGAAGAAAAAGAAAAGGAATCAAAAACAGCATACAAGTACTAATAAAAATTTGAATAAAAAAAAACCAGGCAAATAATATGTTCACAAGGACAAGTTAAAAGCTATCAGTTAGCCAGGTATGGTGGCTCACACCTATAATCCTAGCACTCAGGAGGTAAAAGGCAGGAGGACTGCTGTGATTTTGGCTAGTCTGTGCTACATAATGAGTTAGGGCTAGTCTGAACCTCAAAGCAAGATCCTTTCTCAAAAAAAACTCAAAACAAACAAAACAAG
The DNA here is from genome assembly GCA_004026965.1 of Petromus typicus. NCBI lineage: Eukaryota > Metazoa > Chordata > Mammalia > Rodentia > Petromuridae > Petromus > Petromus typicus. The sequence continues at coordinate 20,259 of PVIR01021758.1, forward strand.
AAAACACCCTCAGTTATAACTGTCAATGAGTGTGAATGGTCTCAATTCACCAACCAAAAGAAACAGATTGGCACAGTGGATCAAGAAACAAAATCCAACCATATGGTACACACAAAAAACACATTTAAGTAAAAAAGAAACGCATAGACTGAAAGTCAAAGCATGGAAAACAATGTTCTATGCAACCGGAACACCCCAAAAGCAAAATTATTCTATTTGAAAATGAAGGAGGTTTCAAACCAAGATTGGTCAGAAGAGACAGAGACAGCCACTACATACTTATAACAGAATAATCCAAATGGAAGACATAACAATCATAAATATATATGCACCAAACACTGGCACATCCAACTACATAAAACAACCACTAATGTATATGAAAAATCAGATAAGCACTAATGCAATTATAATGTGGGATATTAATACTCTAATCATACAAACACAGATCAACTAGACAAAAAAATCAACAAAGAAATATCAGAGCTGAATCAAACCTCTAAATAAATGGATTTATCTACTACAGAATGTTCCACCTAGCAACAGAACATATGTTCTTCTCAGCAGCATACTGGTCTTTCTCTAAAATAGACCACATACTGGGCCAGAATTTGTGGTACATCCTTTTAACCTTTTACCCAGGAGGCTGAGATAGGAGGATTGCCGTGAGTTTGAGGCCTTGTCTCAATAAAATAAATAAGACCATACACTAACATACAGAATATGCTTAAGTAAATGCAAAGGAACTGAAATTATCCCCTGCATAGTATCACACCAGTGAAATGAAATTGCAAATCCACAGCAACAGAAACCACAAAAACTACATAGATACATGGAAACTAAATACTCTCTACCAACCAATGGATCACAGATAAAATTAAACAAATTAGTTTCTACAATCGAGTAATAATGCCAACATAATATACCAGAACTTATGGAATGTAATGGAAACATTCCTGCAAGAGAAATGTATAGCCGGGAATTCCCAAATCAGAAAAACAGAAGGAAATCAAAAAAATAGTCTAATGTTAAACCTCAAGGTTCAAGGGGAAAAAAAGAGAAAGTTAAATTCAAAGCATATATTAGGAAGGAAATTATAAGGATCAGAGTAGAAATTAATAAAACCGAGCCTAAGAAAACAAAGAAATCAATGACTCCAAGTCTTGATTCTTTGAAAGATTAACTAAAAACAGATATACCCTTACCCAATCTTATCAAAAGAAGGAAAGAGGGGCATGGATGCACCTGCCTGTAATCTCAGCACAGAGGCAGGAAAATTACCACAGTTAAGGCCAGCCTGGACTACATAGTGAGGTCAAGGCTAACCTGAATCACACAGTCAGATCCTGTCTCCAAAAAAAAGAACAGAAAGACCCAAATCCATGCAATGAGGGATAAAAAAAATGAAATCACGATGGATCTTACATAAATCCTGACAATCATTACTATCTACTTTGAGAGCCTGTACTCTGAAATTCAGATGAAATGGACAGGCACATATGAATCAGGTGCCAGACACATATGAATTATCACAGCTGAACCAAGATATAAACATTCTAAATGAATGAACTGAAGAATAGGAAAATTACCAATTAAAAAAAAAGCCTAGGTCTTGATGGATTCACAGCTGAATCCTATAAGAAATTTAGAGAAAACCTAATGTCACTACTCCTCAAACTCTGTAAATTGAAAAGGAAACAACATTCTCAATTTTATTCCTGGAAGTAAGTATTAGTCAGACACCAAAAAAAGAGAATGATCCAACCAAAAGAGAAAATAGCCTAATCTCCTTAATGAACATAAATGCAAAAACCTTTAATAATAAGACACTGGCAAACAGAACACAACAAAACACCAAAAAGATTATACACTAGGGCCAGGGTAAGCTCAGTGGTTCCGGTGCCTGTCTTGCAAACACAAGGGCCTGGGTTCAATTCCCTGGTAACCACGTACAATACTGGATGTGGAGACTCACCCCAACAGCAATCAGTACCACAAACCACAGTGCTGGGCATGGTGGCTCACACCTGTAATCCCAGCACTCAGGAGGCAGAGGCAGGAGGACTGCTGTGATGTGAGTTTGAGGCTGAGCTCAGGGCCAGCCTGAACTACAAAGCAAGACCCTGTCTCAGAAAAAAAAAAAAGATTATACACTAGGACCAAGAATGATTCATCCCAGAGATACAGGAATAGTTCAACATATACAAATCAATAAATGTAATATACCACCTTAATAAAATCAATGATAAAAACTACTCTATTATCTCAATAGGCAGTAGGAAAGAATTTGACAAAGTCCAACACATTCATAATGACACCTTCCAGAAAAATGGAATACAATGTCTTTATCTCAATCTGATAAAAGCCATATATGACAGCTAGGCAAGGTGGTGCACGCCTGTAATCCTAGCACTTGGAAAGTGAGGCAGGGAGATCAACTGAGCTACACAGTGAGTTCAAGGCCAGCCTAAACTAACAGTGAATCTATCACAAACATCCCCCCCAAAAAAACACATCTATAACAAACCAATGGCCAACATCACAAAAACTTAAAAAAAAAAAAAAAAAAACTCTTAAAAACTAAAAGCTTATGCTATGAAATTAAAAAAAGATAAAGATGCCCAATATCACCACTTCTGTTCAATATAGTACTACAAGCATTAGCCACAGCAACTAGATGAGAAAAAAAATAGATAGGGAAGGAAGAAGCTAAATTTTCATTATTTATTGATACTCTAAATAGAAGACCACAAAAACCCCACCAAGAGACTCTAAGAATTAATAACCAGGGCCGAGGATTTAGCTTAGTGGTTCAGGTGCCTGTCTTGCAAGCACAAGGGCCTGGGTTCGATCCCCGGTTAACCACATACCATACTGGGGGTGGAGACTCACGCCCAGCAGCAACCAGTACCACATACCACAGTGCCGGGCATGGTGGCTCACGCCTGTAATCCCAGCACTCGGGAGGCAGAGGCAAGAGGATTGCTGTGATGTGAGTTTGAGGCTGAGCTCAGGGCCAGCCTGAACTACAAAGCGAGACCCTGTCTCACCAAAAAAAAAAAAAAAAAATAGGATTAATAATCACATTCAGCAGCACAGCAGGACACAAAATCAAGACTCAAAAATTAATAGCATTTCTGAACACAAATAATAAACACTGATATTGGGGAAACAACATCTTTCACAATAGCATCAATAAAAATGAAATACTTAGGAATCAATCTAATGAAGTAAAAGACCTTTACACTGTGCTGCAGTACTCTCAAGAAAGACAGAAGAAGGTATCAGAAATTGGAATGTCTATACTTGAATGTCTATACTTGAATAGACAGAATAGACAGAATTCTATAATTGAATGTCTATACTTGAATAGACAGAAGCAATATAGTGAAAATGTCCATACTTCCAAAACTATTATATAGATTTAATGAAATCCCAGTCAAAAACCAAGAGCATACCTCACAAAATTAAAGAAAACAATCATAGAATCATACAGAACAAAAAGAGACTTAGAACTACAAAAACTAATTCTGAACAAGGGCAAGGCAGAAGGCACAAGCCTGGATCTGAAGTTACACTACAAAACTACCATGAAGAAAACATGCTGGTACTTGCAAGAAAACAGATCCTGATCAATCTGAGAGAATAAAAGACACAGAAACAGCTCCAAGCATGCTCAGCTACCTTATCTTTGACAAAGGGCCCAAACCCCTTCACTGGAAGACAGCTAATTTAATAAATGATGTTGGGAAAACTGGTTTTCCACATGCCAAAGATTTTTGAACCTAGACTCATTTCTCACCACGAACTAAACTAAAATTGACATAAATCAAAAGTCCAAATATAAGGCCAAGGATTTAGCTCAGTGGTTCCGGCATTTGCCTGGCAAGCACAAAGCCCCAAGTTTGATCCTCAGTGACCACATACCACAATGCTGGGTGGTAGCTTATGCCTATAATCCCAGCACTCAGGAGGCAGAGGCAGGAGGATTGCTGTGAGTCTGAGGCTCAGTTGGGCCACATAGTGAGTTCAGGGCCAGGCTGAACTTACAAAGCAAGACCTTGTCTCGAAAAAAAAAAAAATCTAAATATAAAATACAGAACAATCTGCTGGAAGACAGAATAGGATTAACTTGAAGACAAAAGCATAAGCAAAGACTTTATGAACAAAACCACAACTGAACAGGAAATGTTACAAAAAGAATCAACACAACACCTGGCATCACATCAAATTAAAAAACTCTTGTGCAGCGAAAGAAACCATCAGCAGAGTGGAATCAACCTATAGAATGTTAAAATTTTTTGTCAGCTGTTCCTTGGACAAAGCACTAATATCTAGTGTATATAAAGAACTAAAAAAAAAGGAAAAGAAAAGAAAATCAGAATTCCCCCTTCCAATTCAAATGCTCAATCCTAGGCCAGTGATTTAGCTCAGAGGCACCGCTGCCTGCCTTTCGAGTACAAGGTCATGAGTTTAATCCCCAGTACTGCCAAAAAAGGAATCAATCCAAAAATGGACTTCTGAGATATTTCTCAGACAAAGAAGTATAAACAGCTAATAAATGTGTGAAAAAATGCTCACCACCACTGGTAATTCAAGAACTACAAATTAAAATAACACTGAGATACCATTTTACTTCAGAAGGAATGGCACCATCAAGAAAACAATCAACAGCAAACCTGGAGAGGCTGTAGGGAAAAAGGAAAACTTTTCCATTGGTGGTAGGAGTGTAAACTGGTACAATCACTATGGAAATCAGTATGAAGATTCCTCAAAAAAAAGCAAAACACTAAAACTAAAGTTTCCATTTGACCAGTTATATCCCTTGTAGACTGTTGAAGCCAGTCCACCAGTTTAGCCAGACCCAGGGTGTGAACAAGGATTAAAGACAAAAGACACCAACATAATTCGGAAGAGGACCTGGAGACCTTTGCCTCTAGTGGACAAAAAACCCCAGATTAACAGTGGCCTTCACTTTTAACAGAGTTGCATAAAGAAACAGCAAACAGGGGGCCGGGGATTTAGCTCGGTGGTTCCGGTGCCTATCTTTGCAAGCGGAAGGACCCAGGTTTGATCCTCGGTAACCACACACAGTACTGGGCATGGAGACTCACGACCAGCAGCAATCAGTACCACATACCACAGTGCTGGGTGTGGTGACTTATGCCTGTAATCCCAGCACTTGGGAGTCAGAGGCAGGAGGACTGCTGTAATGTAAGTTTGAGGCTGAGCTCAGGGCCAGCCTGAACTACAAAGCGAGACCCTGTCTCAAAAAAAAAAAAAAGAAAAAGAAACAGCAAACAAGCAGGTAATCTAGGGTTTAGGGAAAGTTTGTTAGGTTCTTATAACTTGTAGACTACACCTATATTCTTTAATTAGACTTTAGATATACTTAATTCTCTCTTTGATTCTGGTTGGACCAGCACTTCAGTGCACAGCTTGAGAGAAATGGCTTGCTATCCCCTCCCCCATTCCCAAGAAGAGTTCAACTCAGACCTTGGCCTTTACTCCTGGTTTCCCACTAGACATCTTTTTGAAAGTGTTAAAAGCATCATATCAGAATGATATATACATATATGTTCATGTTTATAGCAACATTATTTATAATAGCTAAATTTTAGAAATACCCCATATGCCCATCAACATATGCATAGATTTAAAAATGTAGTATTCATATATAATGGACTACTACTCTGCCAAACAGAAAGACAGACTTGAGTCATTTGTAAGAAGATGGACACACCCTGAGCCCATAATTTTAAATAAAATGAGTAAGACATACAAATTTAAATATTCTATGGTTCAATGGTGTGAGAAACCCTAAGAGTAAAAAAAAGCAAAATGGAGGATAGATAATGGGAAATAAGAAGAACATGTTCAAATGGAAAGGGCAACAAAAGAAAGGGGGAAGGAAGGAAGAGAAAAGAGACTGGATGGCCAAAGCAAGAAAAAAAACATCAGAAATTTAGCTTTAGTAATTGAGGAGGAGAGGAATTGAAGGAAGGACAAAGGAATGAGAAAGAAAGAATTAAGATACATTACATACAGACACAAATTCCCTATGATGAATGTGAACTGTGTATGGGAAGTATGTACTAATAAAAAGTTTTTTAAAAAAGAATACTTACTATGCCCTAGTGACCAAGGAAAGGAGCATAACGGCCATGGGTCCAGCAACGCATGAAGTTGATCTGAGATGGCCATTCCTTCTCAAAAAGAAACATAGGGCTTTCAGTGTGCCTTTTTCCTTTTTTACTTACAACTTTTCTGAATTTGTTTTCAGTGGGTTTCTTTTAAAGCTATATTATACAGATGTAACAATTAGTTTCTTTTTTGTTATTGTTTGGTCCTGAGACAGGGTCTCCATTTGTAGTGCAAGCTAGCCTTCAATTCACTATGTAGCCCAGGCTGGCCTCGAATTCACAGCAATACTCCCACCTTGGCCTCTTCAGTAATGGGATCACAGGTGTCTACCACCATGCCTACCTAACAATTTTTGTTTGCAACTGGTGGTGGATTTAGTCCAGTTTATTTTTGCTATAATAATTGACAACTGTATTCATTCCTGCATCTTGCTTGTGCTTTCTATTTTTATGAATTTTTCTGTGTCTGGAAAAGATACTTCTGTAACAGCAAAATCCAGAAATCTAACCACACAAACATAAACCCTTGATTTATGACAAAGCAGCATTTCCCACCTGATGTGGTGGTACATGCCTGTAATTCCAGTATTTCTGAAAGCTAACAGACACTCATAAGTTCAAGCCCAACCTGGTCATCTTGGGAACTTAGAAAGATTCTGTCTCAAAACAGAAAAGTAGTAAAAGGACTGGGCCAGGATTTAGCTCAGTGGTTCCAGTGTCTGCCTTGCAAGCGCAGGGTCCCTAGTTCAATCGGGTAACCACATACCACAGTGCTGGGCATGGTGACTCACTCAAGCCCAGCACACACATTCAAGGCAGAAGCAGAAGGACTGCTGTGAGTTCAAGGCTTGCCTGGGCTATATCGTGAGCTCAGGGCAAGCCAGAACTACAAAGCAAGACCCTGTCTCAAAAAAAAAAAAAAAAAAAAAAAAAATTATATATATATAGTAATAAAAGGACTGGGGCAGCTCAGCACAAAGATCCTAAATGCAATATCTAGTATAGCAAAATAAATGATTTTTCTTTCACATGTTTTTTAAGCAGTGTTATTACAATGTGTTTAATGTGGTTTTCTTTGTATTTTTCCTGCCTGGTGCTTACAAAGGCTAATTTTTGACTTGATGATTTTCACTAGTTTTGGAAAATTCTCAACCAATTTCTCATCAAATACTGGTTCTGCCCCATTCACTTTCTCCTCTTCTGAAAGTTCAATTCCACATGCCTAAGATGTTTTTACCACAGCGTACATCTTTCCATTCTTCAGTATTCTCTATCCTTTTCTCTCTCAATGCCTCAGAATGAATTATTTTTTCCTGACTTATCTTCTGCTTCACCAGTTCCCTCTTCAGATGTTTGATGCTAAATCCATCTGACTCTCAATAATCACTTCTTGTGCTTTTTTCTAGAATCTCTATTCTTTCTTATTTCAAGTCTGTTAAAATTATCAACCAAGTCTTTAATTCTATTACACTGATCATATATTTTAAGTCCATAACCAATAATAAATATCTGTACCCTATGTGCCTGTTTCTAATATATTGTCAATTTTCCTTGAAGTTGTCAGTTTATCTTTTCATATTCCTAGTTATTTTTGTTTATTTTTTCAGATAAGGTTTTACTAGGTAGTCCAGAATGGCCTGGAACTATGCAGTTTTGACTGACCCTGATTCTCCTGCCTCAGCTGCCCTAGTGCTGATATTATAGAACTATGCCACCATGCCCAGCTCTCCTAGTTAACTTTGAATGTTAAGACATTCTATATACAAACTATAGACAATCTTAGACTATGAATACTATTATTCAGAAAAGATTTAATTTTTGACTCTAGCAAGCAGCTATGCTAGGCATTCTGGGAATCTCAGATCATCTTAATCCAATCCAGAATTGAAAGGATTAAAGGTCAGGCTTCCTGCACTCTATAAATTGGCCTACTTGAGCTGGCGATTTAGCTCAGTGGTTCTGGCACCTGCCTTGCAAGTGCAAGGGCCAGAGTTGATCCCCAGTAACCACATACAACAATGCCGGTCATGGAGACTCACTCCCACCAGCAACCAGGACCACATACCACAAATGCCGCGTGTGGTGGCTCGCAGTTGTAATTCCAGCATTTGGAAGGCAGAGGCAGGAAGATTGCTGTGAGTTCACAGCTGAGCTGAGCTCAGGGACAGCCTGAACTGTAAAAGTGAGACCCTGTCTCAAAAAATAAATAAATAAATAAATAAATAAACTGATCTATTTTGTTTTAGTTGGTTTTTTTTTTGTTTTTAGTTTTTTGAGACAGAGTCTCACCTTGTAGTTCCAGCTGGCCCTACACTTACTATGTGCCCAGGCTAGCCTCAAACTCAAGGTAATCTTCCTGCCTCTGCCTTCCAAGTGTTGGGATTACAGGCATGAGCTACCATGCCCAGCTAAACTGATCTACTTGTTTCTTCCTTATTCTCACACTCTTTACCTTGTAGGATATAATTTCAATGCTTTTCCTCAACCCAGACATTCTGAAGGTTTTTTTTGTTTGTTTTAAGGTTTTTTGAGACAGGGTCTCGCTTTGTGGTTCAGGCTGGCCCTGAGCTCAGCCTCACACTCACAGCAATCCTCCTGCCTCTGCCTCCCGAGTGCTGGGATGACAGGCGTGAGCCACCACGCCCGGCACTGTGGGATGTGGTACTGATTGCTGCTGGGGTGAGTCTCCACACCCAGTATTGTTACCGG
>PVIR01021759.1:0-29054 GCA_004026965.1 Petromus typicus
AAAAATCTACCAACAAAGAAAAGTGTAGGTTTTGACAAATTAACTGCTGAATTCTACAAGAAAATTTTGGTGTTAATGATGTTTGTTTTGTTTTGTTTTGTTTTGTTAGTTTTTTGAGACAGGGTCTCACTTTATGGTTCAGGCTGGTCCTAAACTCAGCAATCCTCTTGTCTCTGCTTCCTGAGTGCTGGGATTACAGGCATGAGCCACCACACCCAGCATTGTGGCATGCAGTGTTGATTGCAGGTGGGCATGAGTCATTCTGCTTGGCATTGTTGTATGTGGTTACTGGGGACTGAACCCAGGCACCTTGTACTTGCAAGGCAGGTGCCAGAACCACTGAGTTCAATCCCCAACCCTTTTCAAGAAATTTTGAGAATATTTAATACCACTACACCTCAAACTCTTAAATGAAATTAAAGGGGAAATAATACCCCCAAATTCATTCTTGGAAGCAAACATTACCCTGATATCAAAACTATAGGAGGAATGAACCAAAAAAACAAACAAACAACTACAGAACATATACATATCACATCTTTTCTCTGGTATGAGAAAATAAAACTGTACGTGAGTCCTAGAATTGTATATTATATATTGTGAAATACAAAATGCTCTAAGTAAAATAGGATGAAGGGGGAAAAATAATGATATTATAACAAAAAAGTAAGGAAACAAATTGTATGTATATGTGGGGGTGGTAGGGTGTGTAAGGCGATGGGAAAAAATGAGAATTAAGTTGTGTCTTACACTGGTACAAATCCCCATTATGGAGTGCAATCATGATGCATATATGTAATGTACCAATAAAGATTTAAATTTAAAAAACAAAAGATTATATACCATGAGATTATAAATTATGACCAAGTAGGATTCACGCCAGGAATGCAAGGATGGCATGCAAATCAATAATGGAGCTAGAAAATTCAACAGAATTCAGGAAAGGAGGTAGAATGATAGTCTCCTGCTCCTGAAGCTCTCAGCCCCTTGAAACAGTGGGTCAGCCCCCTTTTCCTGGTCCTTCCCCAAACTGCCTTCTACCCACCCACAGACCAGCAAAGGCACCAAGCAGCCCACCCCTTCCCCTGCAGTCCCACAAATACTTGACATGTTCCCGGTGACAGCAATGACAACAGAGAGCAATTTGCTTCTGTTTCCCCACTGTGAGGAGCCCCTCTGTGTTCCCATTTGAATCTGTCTGGGGAGATGGCTGGTGGGTGTTGTGTGCTTTGCTCTCTTTCTTCTATATGAGGCTTTTCTGAGTTTCTGCCTATGAAGCCAGGCAGCCCATCCCAGGTAGCAAACTCCCCCATGAGGAGTGTCATTTCCCAGATGGCAGAACAGACCTGCAGACTCCTGCAGTCTAGACCACTGCACGCTCCCAGGCATTGTGGAAGTTGATTACCAATGACAAACTGCACAGAGAAGATAGTGCGGCACTCACCTGGGGAGAGCCACCACACCTCACCTGAGGCCGCCTTATAATTCATCTGGAGGAAATTGCTCTCATAATTTAAACACTACAAACTTTGAAGGGGGAAATGTTTCACACAGTGTGTAGATATTAACACAAAGGCATAAAAATATAAAATGTACAATAATACAATACTTCTTAAGATGGCAATTCCCTAGCAAGAGACACTAAAGAAAAGAAAAATCTATGAAATTCTTAAAAAGCAATTAAAAATAGTAATCTTAAAAGTCATTGAGATACAAAATAATGAAGCTAGAAAATTCAACAGAATCAGGGAACTATCTGGACATAAAAAAAGAAATTCAACAAGAAACAGATATAAAAATAAGCATTAGAGTTTAAGATGTCAATTAATGAACTATTTTAAAGTTGAGAATTTCAACAACAGACTAGATCAAATTAAATGAAAAATTTCTGAGCTTCAAAATAGTTTTTAAAAATAACCCAGACAGAGAAAATAGGAAAAGAATAAAAAAGATGAAGAAAGCATACAAGACAAATAGGACATAATTAAAAAAACAGATGTTTTTAGATGATCATAAAAAAAAATTTTAAAAAAACAGCAGAGATACAGACCTAAAGATGTAGAAAGCTCTAACGTCTGCAAAGCAGCATGTCCAGAATGGCCCTTTCTCAGAAATGCTATAGTCAAATTACCGATAGTCAAAGCAGGAAATCTAAAAGTGTCAAAACAAAAGCACCAAATCAAGCCATCAAGAAAAGTAATAAAATTCTAGTATCTATCCCTCACACAATAAAACAGTATAAATTGTCAGAATAAGAATTCAAGTTTTTTTTTTAATGTAAGAGAAAACAATACATCTACTTCAGAAGTATCTGGTAATAATTCAAAAATATCAGAATGTAATTAAAAGTATCAGGAAAATATTTTATAAATAAGTAAGTTCAACAAATAGAAAACAACTAAAAAGAAGTTCTTTAGCAGAAGAATAAAATAGATGAAATAAAAAAATGCCATGAAGAGCTTCATCAGTTTATCAAATGTAAGAAAGAACTTACAAATACAAAGACAAGGTATTGTAAAATATGCAGAGGAAGAAAAATATTTTGTAATAGTCTTTTCATTGATTCTCTTTGTGAATTTTTTGAGCTGTATGGATATGGGTGTCCACAGGTTTTCAAAGGTTTTGGCCCTTATTTCCTTAAATACATCTCATACATTTTTGTCTTTCTCAGTTCCTATGGGATTTCCATCATGTGTATATTGATTGATTTGATGAAGGCATTTTAAAAAAATCTTTATTTTTAAAGACTAAAACTCATTGGAAGGGCAAGTATATGGCAAATTTTAGAATAGTTAATTCCTTTATTAATGAATTTCTTTGATGCATTTTACATATACATATGATAACAGTCACCATAGGGAATTTGTACTTGTATATGATAAATCTTGGTTTCTCTTTTTTCCCCATTCCCCTCCCCTCCTTTAAAATCCTTTTTCCTCTCTTTATTTATGAAAGATTGTTTGCATTTTTTCTTTCTACTTTTTCTTTTACCTCCCTTCCTTTCTCTCTCTTCCCTTTGTTTCTCTTCCCATATGAACATTTTCTTCCTATTTCATAAATCTGCTATACATTTTATTTTTTATATAGAGAAACAGTTCAATATTTAAGCATGTGTGTCTAGTTTATTTCCCTTCAGAGTATGCTCTCAAGGTACACCCATTTAAAAATCTCAACTTTACACTTCTTTATGGAAGAGTAATACTCCATTATATTTAAAACCCCCATCTTATTCATTCATTAGTTGATGGGCATTTGGGCTGTTTCCAAGATTTAGCTATTACAAGTTGTGTCGCTATAAACATGGATGTCCATATATTGCTGTGGTATACTTGTGATTGTTTTGGGAAGATTCTAAGAATACCTGGATCACATGGAACTTCTAGTTTTAGTTTTTTGAGAAGCCTCTACACTGATCTCTATGGTGGTTGATCACTGTATACTCCCACCAACAGTGGAGAGAGGTTCCTTTCTCCCTGTAGTTCCTTCAGCATTTATTATTGGTCAATTTCTTGATAAAAGCCATTTATCAAGTGATAAGTGAGATGAAATCTCAGGGTTGTTTTAATTTGTATCTCTCAAAGGACCAGTAATGCTGAATGTGCTCTTGTATATTTGTCATTTCTACTTCTTCAGCTGAGAAGTGTCTGTTCCCAGATTATCACTTTTCAATACAGTCTTCAAACTTAGGGGATCTGTCCTCATCAAGCTGATTAACATAACCACACCTCACACAGATGACTGTGTACATGAGCCAGGAGCACTTACATTGCTTAACAATGGCCACAAAGTGCAAGAGCAATGATGTTGGCCATTGGCTGTGTGAAAGGAAGGCTGTAAAGTCTCTTAAATGAAGAGATGAGAGGACAAGAATATGTTTGGTGAGAGACTAACCATATACACGTGATTTTATTATACAACATTGTTATTTTGCTCTACTCTTGTTATTAATCTTTTGCTGTACCTAATTAAATTTTTATCTGGGTATATGTTTAGAAAAGCCGGTCTATGCAGGATTCAGCGCCAGCTTCAAACATCTGCTGGACATTATAGAACTCACTCCCATGGAGAAGGGAGATGAGTGTGTTGGTAACTATCAGCAACATGCTGTGTGTTAGATCTCAAGTGCATTTTCATCCCAAATAACTGGAGCTTTACTGCCTTTGACCCACCACTTCCTTTTCTCTCACCAACCTACCATATGATCCAGTGACTTTGAAGAGAAAACTGTACCCTCATTTTCTTCAGTACTGTTCACAATAATAGAGATGTAAGAGAACTTATGTGTCCATCAAGAGATGAAAGGATAAATCAGACACAAACACAAATGGAATATAAACATTTTTTAAAAAGGATGTCCTGCCATGTCCTATAACAGTTAAAATGGCAAGACATTGCAATAAATGAATAAGCCATACACACACACACACACACACACACACACACACACACACACACACACAAATAAATAAATAAATAAATAAGAAAACCAATATTACACAATTTCACTGACAGGTCAGTTACAGAACTAAAAATCAAGAAAGCAGATAGTAAAATGGCAGTTGCCAAAATAAATTTCTAAAGGCAGTGTTTAGGTGAAGTCCCATAAAGTACTGTTTCCAACCAACAAAGCTATCTAACTTTATTATGCTGACAAGACTGTGTGGGTTGCACAAGGGAGCAAAACATATTGAATCTCTAGGAGGGAGAGGGTTGCTAGTCATTCTGCTCTAGCTTATTACTGCAGTTTGGAGTTTTGAAGACTCTGCTGAAGATGTAACAGGTATTTTTTTACGAGCAAGCCAGTGTTTCGTGGGAACCCGTAACATTTGTGTTAAACTAGCTAAATAAATATACAAACACTGTGGCCAGGCCACAAAACACAGCTGGCTGGCTGACAATAGGCACCTTTGGAACTGAGCTGTCAGCGAGAATCTCCTTTTAACCCACCGTCCAGATCTTGGCTGGGGTGAATTTTTCCTCATAGGTGTTTAATCACCTGTGACTTAGGAACACTTTCATGCCCTGTTGTTTGTTGGGTGTTACGAAGTATGAGTAGTTATTAAAAATACCTTCAATGGATGAGTCCTATAGCTTGTTTTCTACTTTTCAACTTCAGAGATTACACAGAGCAGAACCTTCGGTTAGTTTTCTGATTTATTATAATTTTTAAAATGAGAACTTTGTCTATTTCAGTTCGGAATGTGTTTTAGGAGTCCTTGTGCAGGAGTCTCTTGTGGAGTCTTGGAATTAGACAGGCCACCGAAGGAAACCTGGAAACAAAGATCCCTGTTTGAAAAAGTCATTCTGTATCCAACAGTTTTCCTTCTAGCCTCGTCAGGTGAGGGACACATTTAGAAGATGTATATTGGTTTAAAAATACATTTGTATTTATAGAACTGTACAGAATGTAGCAAGAATGAATAACTGGAGAAAATCTGTTATAATAACATCTTCCCATGATGCATAAAAATGATACTCAAAGGATTGTTCCAAAGCAGGGTGTGTGTGTGTGTGTGTGTGTGTGTGTGTGTCTGTATGTGTTCACTTGATGTGTTCCTCTTAAAATAAAAAAGTTATTAGACCCTGGAAATTCTTTTCTCCTTATCCAGTATTTTCCTTACCCAAGAATGTAGTGAATTTTGAGTATCTGGTTTTTATAACTGTCTTTCCTATATTATGATGATTATGTTTCTGGTGTGTTCATGGTCTTCTTTTCCTCTGTAGGAAAGAGGATATTATATGTCTTTTCATGTCAATAGTAGGCAATATCATTAGTTAGATTCTAGTCATTCCTTCCTTTTAGATAAATTTAAGCCTAAAATGAGTGGGAGGCAAAATGAAAGTCATTTCTCTAGAAGGAAGTACTTCTTGAATCTGATTTTTTTAGAGCGTATGTATGATTCAATCAAATTTATACATCTTTCGACTCCTACACCCTGCTGGGCAGCCACTGAAGGCCCTGGTAGGACAGAATGGGGTCAGAGAAGTACACGCAAAGAGGATGCAAGGTACTCTTGGGCCTCCCTGCACGTCGCTGGGCTTTCCAGAGAAAGAAATTGACAAATGGTCATGGAAATAATAACCTTAAATAAGGAGAAAGCTTCCAACTGCTGGTTAAAAATAAATTTTAAGTATGTGTTCTGACAAGTGTTTTTGCTTTCCTTTAAAAGAAAGATACCTGAAAAAAGAATTGATAACTTAACTTGCTTTTTATATTAATTTGCCACTACATAGTAAAATAAAGTCAGCATCTGTTCTACGCTAGGTAATAGAGGAAGATTTGTTATTGGAACAAAGAAGTGTGAATCAAATAAAATACAATGAGCATAAATGTGTCACCTGCTGTAGGCTGACAAAAGAACTTGCTTTGCTTCCTGGCTGAGCAGGGGAACTAGAATGATATGCCATAAGGAATATTTCAGGTCCTACTTAAATGAATGCAATGAAAAAAGGATATCATTGATTTCATTTATGTTCTGGCTTGAGGCTTAGACTGAATATTGAACTTGAAGAACTTCTGAATGTTCATTGATAATGATGCATTTGAACTCAATTGCTACTGGAAACTGCATCCAATACATTAAACTGAATTGACTGTAGTGGAGCAGTTTCTTGCCCCGGTTTCATTTCTTTGTTCACACTGTTGATCGATGAATGGTAAACTGCATATTGAGCTGAAAGATATAAAATAATGACTTAACATGTGACTATAAAGTAGGAGGCAAAGATCAAGTTTAAATTTGATTAAACGCATTGATAGACAAACATAATTCCCACAGTCTTCTCCCAGTACAAGTGACACACCCTGAATCTGTGTTGTGGGTGACCTATTGATCACCGTGCCGTACCATGATGAGTTTAGTCCCATCAGTGAGCGCTACGGATTGTCAGTCAGACAGAACACTTGGAAATGAGGCAATCAGACAATATTCACAATGCAGAGTTTCTGAATCCAGAAATACGAAACCTATCTTTTTAAGATTTTCCGTTCCTAAATTTGACTGGTGTATTTTGATCTAGAACTTGACAACCTTCATTTCTCCCACAAAATAAAGCATATTTTCAAAGAAAGCATATTTAAAAATGTGAAATATTTCTCTCTGGGTTTATTTTTACTTCAATTCTTGGTCATGTTCCATCCATGAATTTGTTAGAACTTCATGTGATGTAAATATAAAACACTGCAGTCTGTTGTATTTTTAGCTAGGTAACTTTAGCTTGAAATTTTATCTCTGATTTTAGATGAATGGATCACTTTGAAGCAGGAAGACATGCATAGAAAGCTACCATCTAAAATAATTTCTAGATATAAGACAAAGAAAGATTGTTAGTCTTTCTTATAATTAAAGATAGGCCAGAATATCGCTGTGAAGGCCTAAGACGGATATGAAAAGAGGAGGAAAGAAAGTACTCCTTAGAAAGAAGAGTATAAAATTCTGTTTTAAGGAATTTAAGAAAATTAAATTATTCAGGGTAGCTCTTCATTTTTAGCTTATTAAAAATTCTAGTCTGAAACCACAGACACACACACATGTGCTTACACACACACACACACACACACACACACACACACACAC
Organism: Petromus typicus; assembly: GCA_004026965.1. Taxonomy (NCBI): domain Eukaryota; kingdom Metazoa; phylum Chordata; class Mammalia; order Rodentia; family Petromuridae; genus Petromus; species Petromus typicus. The sequence continues at coordinate 7,578 of PVIR01021759.1, forward strand.
ACACACCCTGAGAAGTTAAGGCAGGATAATATTTACAAATGTGAGACATATGGTTCCCAGCAGACTATGAAAAAGTAAACATGCAGAGAGCCTGATATAAAATTGTAAGCTAAACAAAGAAGTCATCATGAAATTATGATTGATGGTGGCAATTTTGTTCCTTAAAACGTATCTTTGTTAGAGACAGTCTATAAAATTAGCACAGAAGATGTTGCATGGCATTAAGTGAACAGTTATTTATTTGTAGACTAGTCTTTTCTTCCAATTAGATTGTAAATGATTATAAATTATTGACTTTCAGTTTTTTGAGAAATGTGTTTTATTGAAATGCAAAATTCACTCTCATATGTATCAAACCTCTAGTACTTTAAAAATGTCTCTCAAACTACTTAAAATTTTTAAAAACCTTTTTGCTGGAAAATTTTTCTGTAAGTCATAAAAATTTAGATGTGGGGGGTCAGGGAGTTAGCTCAGTGGTTCTGATGCCTGTTTTGCAAGTGCAAGGGCCCAGTTTCAATCCCCGGTAACCACATACCATACTGGGCGTGGAGACTCACACCCAGCAGCAACCAGCACCACATACCACAGTGCCAGGCGTGGTGGCTCACGCCTGTAATCCCAGCACTCGGGAGGCAGAGGCAGGAGGATTGCTGTGATGTGAGTTTGAGGCTGAGCTCAGGGCCAGCCTGAACTACAAAGCGAGACCCTGTCTCAAAAAAAAAAAAAATTTAGATGTGGGTTAGATAGATTTTTTTATATTTAATGCAAATAAAATTAATGTTTAGTATAAAATCAAAATATTTTTCTATTTCTGAGATAATAAAATGATGATGGATGTTGATTCCTATTTGTACAGATCCATGCTAAATGTAAAACGGGGGTGGGAATGCATTAGTCTTGGGGAAGAACTCTGTCTGGAAATACGTTATTTGAATCTATAAATGTAGGATAAGTGGTAGCAATCTGTACAAGCTACTTAAAGCTACTTATCAGAATTGCACTCTTTTAGACTAGACGTTGTCTTTTCCTTCTCCTCCGTATGTTGTCTTCCTTCAGTCCAGCAAATTCCCTTTTAAATGAAGTTCACCTCAGCGATACTGTCTGGTCCTTACACAGGTAGGCCTCTTTGCTTCTTTCCTGTTTTCAGGCTCATCCAGGGCTGATGACTCGAGGCTATGCAAAGTGGTGAAAGAGTGAGAGAAGAGGGCCTGGCCGTCACGCTTGACTTGAGGATCGAGCGTGCAGATTCACCAGACCCACCCTCACAGAAGGACTTTGGTAGCCAGATGTGGTTGCAGAGGCCTATAATCCCAGCTGTAAAAATGGAATACAGTGGATTTGAAAGTCGTGTTTTCTTAATGCAAAGAGTTCTCTCTGTGAGGCACATGGGGGTTCAGGAAATGTGTCAGAAGCTCTGTTCATAGGGGCCTGGTTTAGAACCAGCCATCACTTTGCCACATGGGTGGCTCCTAATCCCAGTCGGGAGTGTGTCCCTGAGTTCCTGGGCCGAGAGGCACTGCAAGAGGGGAGAGCTTCTACCTGACTTCACAAACCTTAGCGTCACACTAAACTGAGTGACCTCTTTATTTCCAAAAGGTAGGATTCTGTACAGCTCCCTTTTATTTTTTCTAAGCAAAAGTCCTCGCCTGTAAAGAAGAGCACCCTGTGAGGAGCTGTGTGGTCTGGACACAGCCACTGTGGCAGTGTGGAAAGCTCACCGACTCCTTCACTGATTCCCTGGGAACTTCATGGTCACAGTTTTGACCTTTCCATTTTTCACTGAATATCATCGTAAAAAAGCGGCAAGCTGACTACTTGGTAAGCTGGACTTGGTTCATGACACAGTCAAAAAATGGCATTTTTAGAGGTAGTTTTCTCTTGGGATTTGGGCAGTGAAAGTTTACTTCTTCTTTTAAATTCTCTGTCCAGCTTTCTATTGGCTCCATTCTTCCCCTTTATTGAGTTTATTGGTACATTTTATGGATACATTATGATTACATGCAACATTGAGAATTTGTACCTGTATGTGGTGTATCTGACCAAAAAGTTGGTGGTAACAAACAAAAAACAGCAACAAAATTTATGCATATGGGAGATTGTAAGAGGGCAGGAGAACAGGAAAAAAAAAGAAAATTTACTTTTAAAAGTCGCTTTGAAGACACTTTTTACATCTCACCCAAGTCACCCTTCAACTTGTCTTTATTAACAACATATCTGGTGTTCTGAGCTCTTGCATATCTTAGTTGATTCCAATTTGGTTCCAGATTGATGCAATTGGATCAAGACTTCTTTCTTCACTCTTTGAATATAGTGGATTTTTTTTTTTTAGTAACTATTTCAATGGAAAGTGTCCAGCTAATGCCATAAGTTAAAAGAAAGGTAAGAATAAGGAAAATGATCAAACCGGAAGGCCCCACAGTGTATCACCTCTCCATGAGTTCACGGAGCTGTGGGCACCCTCGGCAGGGCTCTGCCCAGGTGCAGGGCCATCTCGGGAACTTCTCCTGGTCACTGACTTTTGTCAGACTACATCCTCATGTTCTTCACATGCTGGCTCCGTCCTGCTGGGTATGAGCCACAATGAGTTTCCTTTCTCCCTGCTGCCTGTAACAGACATTATAACATTAGAGGCTTTTCTTATAATTCCAAAAAGCACATTTAATGGCTAAGGCTCAAAAGGTTAATCCAGAAGCCCAGGGTCCCTGTCCAGGACAGCTTTCCTTTGTCTAACTTCATTCTGCTTATTCTTCCTGTGGCTATTTTTGACACAGTTGTTCAAAATGTCATTCATCCCTCCATACAAATCCCTGGTTAGTCTTTTAGCTAACATGTGATGACTAGCTTAGAAAGGAATGGAATCTTGGAGACTGCTGGGCTGAGAAAGAACCAAAAGATAAAAGAATAACAATGCCACCTGGGATGTGTGGTCGTGTGCACTGTTCACCGTCCACTCCTTTACGTTCCACACTCAGCATTTGACAAACTGTATCAAAAATATTTTTATAACTCTGAAAAGTAAAACTTGAATTTGCCATCCAGCAAACATCATGCCGACTCCCCACTATGGAGGGCTGTGGGGACATCTGCTGCAGCCACCTGACCCCCCTGACGCCCAGGGCCACCCAGCACTCATCACCTTGGGTCTCCTTCCTGACAGTGCTGCTCGGCCTGTGGTGCTCATGTCTGCCCTCCACATGTACAGACTTGTCCTTCCCTTAATTTTCTTTGTCCTCATTTTCTAATCAGTTCAGTATCACAACCGTCTGTTTCCTGTCTCCACTGCATGGGGTACCATGATGCTCTAGGAATGATTTAAAGTACCCAGGACAGATTATATGCAGACATCACACACACACTGGACTTCAGCATCTGCAGATTCTGGTGTCTGTAGAATCTTGGAATCAATCCCCAGGAAGCCAAGGAACTACTTATAAGTTACACTGTGAACTTACTGCATACTCAGCTCTGTAATCTGCAGGTGACATTATTTGGTCTTTTTTTTTACTATGTTCAGTTAAGGACCCAAATACACTTGCATATCCTACTGACAGAAAATACATCGCATCTCTCACTTTCTTTCTCCGTCTCCCTTTCTCAGATAGTTTATCTTGCCTGATGTAGTTGCAAATCCTGGGACTGCCTTGACTCTGCAGGGATGACACTGCTTTACACCTGGTGGGGAGGGAAATCAAGAATGTGCCCCCTTGGGCTCACTGTGTGGTGGGTTTCCTCAGGGTCTCCGATTCTGCTAGGGGATGAGCTCCTTCCAGCGGCTATTGCTTCGGGACGCCCTTCTCCTCTGGATTGCCAACCAGGTCACAGCATAGTCGGAACTAAATTTGCTATTTATTTTTATCTACCATTTTTTCTTTTCCTTTTCCTTAAATACCAATGATTTTAATGATCCTTTCTCTAGCTCCATCTAAGTCTGTAACTATCTAGTTCTCTATTCCCTAAAGCAAAGCGATTAAGCAGTCATTCCACAGATCTTTATTGGGCATTAATTACATAGTAAGTACTGTAATTATAACCTAAATAATAAAAAATATAACAGAAAAATACCCAAGTATACACTTGATCTATGTAAAGGTAGGAGACTACATAATACTTGGAAACAGGATGGTTCGTGGAGGGTCTCTTTAAAAATGGATTATAGCCAGGTGTGGTGGAGCATGCCTGTTATTCCATCACTCACGAGGCTGAGGCAGGAGAATTGCCATGAATTCATAGTGAGTTAGGCTACATAGTGAGTTCAGGGCCAGCCTGAACTAGAAAGCAAGACCTTGTCTCAAATAAACAAACAAATGGCTTATGAGACTTTGCTAAGTGCCCTTCTGATTATCTGACCTTTGTATCAAGCTTCACTCTTCTGACCATGTGAACCCTTTGACAAGTTTGTTTGTCTCTTATAACTGATTCTCTTAATCTTTGGCAGAGTATATTTAAGATTAAGACTTTTTTGTACATGCAATATTTAAGAATAAACCATCCTAGCTTTTATCAGAGTATTCTGATTATTGGTATAACTTCTTTAATGGCTATTGTTCTAATAATGATTTAATTCCTTTTTAAATTATTTTTGAAAAGCATGTTTTTGAGATAGAGTCTCATTTTGTCTTGGATTCACAGCAGTCTCCTACCTCTGCCTGCTGAGTACTGGGATTACAGGCCGGAGCACTGTGGTATGTGGTTACTGGAGATCGAACTAGGGAAGTGCAAGGCAAGTGCTGGAACCACTGAGCTAAATCCCCAGCCCTGGAAAGCGTGTTTTAATAAGACTTTTGTCCATTTAATTTTTAATTTTAGAATGCTCCTGCCCAGAGCTTTTTTGAAGGCCACAGAACCTCCACTTCCTTGTGGGCCAGACTGGCTAAGTGTGGCTGACGCACAGGGAGCCCTGGAAAGAAGAGACCCCAGGGGCATTAAACAGGGCTTCAGCTTAGCTCTCCCCGGTGACCAGTTCAGGAAGAAAACCCACCTGCAGAACCCCCTAATTTTTAAAAAATTGAAATCTTTATTGGTACATTACATATGAACCCCCTAATTTTTAAATTTAATGCTTTTAGATAATTGTAGTCTGACAAGACAGGCTCAAATTCAGCTTCCTGTCTTTGCAGAGGTCCCCACCTCTCTTTCATCTTGATGTTAGCATTTACTTCCAAAGCCACTGTCTGGTTACCATTTAAGTTTAAGTTTCTGTTCACTTCTGTCTTGTGGGTTGTTATTTGTGGTTGTTATTGTTTAGGGTGTTTCTTGCATTTGCATTTGTTCAACACTGTTTTAAAAATATCTAGTGAAAATCATTGGAGATGTGCCTGTAATCCACTTGCAGAACATTAAAAAGCTCCGATCAAAGCAAGTTCTGTTGAGCTTTGTTTCCCTCAAAGATTTCAGTTCTCAAATTCCACAGATAAGAAGCAGCCAAATGAGAACCTCACTGATGCATTATCTTGCAAACTACAACACTGCAGGGTGCAGAGCTCACTTTCCAGGGCGGTCCTGCATCTTGAGACACTAAGACCTGCTTGTAATATTCATTCTGGATGTTTGATCTGCTTCAGGAAAATACTCGATTGTACAGTGAGTTCTTCACTGCATAGAACTCTTTAAACTGAACTTATAAGTAGGGCATCACAATTGGAACCTTTGTCACATGTATTTGTTTGCATATTCTGTACTACTTGATGTTTACTTCACCATATACTTATAGTTTACATTTTTAACTACCTAGAGGGGAATCCACTGTCATATTAGTTGACAAAAGAATCATAAAATATTAAAGCTGGAAGGGATTTTGGTGATAATGCCCTTTTTTATTTCATAGTTTGTTGGGAAACCAAGGAGCCGAATTATTAGTCAAAGTCATGCCTGTGGCTTGATCAGAGATCTCTAGTTATATACAGTTATATCATTACATCACTAAAGAATGTTATGATGGCTAAACCTAGGATACATCCTGAGCAGTCTTTGTGGATCAGTCAATAAAATAACCCTCCTTATACTGGTACCCATTTCCACACACAGTCCTTCCTAGTGCAGTTGATTGAGGTGATCTTGAACAAATGCACGGCCTCAACCTCATCTTTAGAGTGCTGGCATTACAAATGATACTGAGCATTACTGCTGACTCCGGGGCTACTTCCTTAATGCACATTTTGCCTCTAGGCATTTATCCTTGTTCTCTTTAACTTATGTATTTATTATTTGGAACTATATTCAGATAATTCACAATGTTGAAAAGGAAAAGTAGCTAATTTCTTACCATATGCACCTTGAACAATAGTCTTGGAATGCTTTGATTTTAACATAAAAAGATTTCTTATTCTTTTCTATAGCTGAAGAAATTTTCATTATGTTATGTTTCACTATGTTATGTTTCACTATGTTATGCAATTTGCACATTCCCGTGTTATTGACATTTACATTTTTTTATTGTTTACTGCTATTAAAAAACCATATGATTATGAAAGTTGTCTTATAAACATATTGCAAAATAGTTGCAAATATATCTGTAGGATAAATTTACAGCAGTTGAAATGCTGGCTCAAAATTACAACTTTAATGAATAATTCCAAATTCACCTACTAATGGTAGTTCTGTTTGCACTAATATATACTTCTGTCAGTACTGGTTAAATATCTGCATTGAACACAGAAGGTTAATGGTTCAATAGCAAGACCAGGTCCTCTCAAACACCACTTAGGAGCTGCGCGTGTCCAATTGATCATCAAAAAATGGGACACAGGTGGCCTTTTGATGCCGATATAGAAATCTGGAGCTTTGCCCTGTTGAGATTTTAAGCAACATAACTAAAAGAAGTGCCAGCCACTTTTCAGCCAAGTTCGAGACCATGCGACCCAGCCCTGTGATACATCAACCCTTTGCTGCTGTCTCAGCACTGATCTGGGCTCCTGGGTGTATGTGATCAGACGGGTGAGGTTAGACTGTGGCTGCGTTTCTCAGACTTGTGGGCTGGAGCTACCACTTCAGCATCTCCTCAAATTGATTATCTCAGGCATCGGCAGTGGCTGCTCCCCACAGGGTTTTGCAAAAAACCAGCTTTCAGGAGATTGGCTGGGGCTGCACCCCTGCTTCCTGACCCCCTTCTCCAGAGCATCATAGGTGACCTTTGGTATTCACTTAAAGCCAAGGCTTTTATCCATCCCTTTGCAGTGACTAGCTGAGGTAGGACAGCAGGATTCCAGCTCTGGCTAAAAGATTTCCAACCAACTGTATTCAACTGAGGCCTCCAGAGTGGGTCATTTGATAGCAGCTGAAAAAAAATTTTAAACCTACAATTTAAAAATGGTAGATCCTTGTTTTTCCAAAGTAAACATTATTTATAATTCCAGGGCATTTTTTTTCCTCTTGACTTTCTTTTGCAAAAGTATGCTGGTAGAAAGAGGATCATGTAGCACCAGTTGTCTGATAGTTCTGTAAAGTTATAGAGAGTCAGAGTTATGCCTTTGTCTCTACTTAATAAGGAGTAGTATAGAGAGAGCTTATAGAAGAAGGAAAGGTTTTAGTATATAAATCATAAACAGCTCCAGACCATTGAGCCTGGATTAAGCTTTGGTGGGTGCTCCTTTGTCTTGGTATTATCAGGGACAGAAATGAGAAACTAATGGTTTTTGAAGAAAAAGTTTAAAAGGCCTTTGCTGTTTGCCTCTTCCTTCATATGTTTGGAATTCTTGCCAAATACATGGAGTGGATCTCATTTCCTGACAGATCATTTGTCAAGGGTTGTGATCTCTTGACTCACCCCTGTGCCAACAGAAAAAGAAATGCAGGAAAGTTGTTAAACCATAGACCTTCATAATAACATGCTCTCTCTGTCTCTCTCTGCCTGTCTTCTTTCCTTTTCCCTTCCTCTCATTTCCCTTGGAGTCAAGAAAAGAAAAGCATATCTAGGTTTCCCATGGTTATGGACCAGCCAAATGAAAGAGCAAGGGAGATAGGGAAGGAGGGACAGATTATCTCAGAAGACTTCTGAGGGGGAAGAGCCCTGGACATGGTCCCTGGAGATGGTCCTGTGCATACCAATAAGAGCTGGCAGACAGTGAGTCAGCAGAGCCAGGAGATCATCTGAGACTCACCATGCACCCACGCTGGGGGGCACTCACCATACCAATGTGGTGAGAGTGACAATGACTGCTTATGGTAGGCCATAGAGGCAGTCTAGTGCATTTTAAACCAATGCAGTAGACTTGTTTTAAAGATTTCTTTTAAAAAGTTATTTTCTTAAATTAATTTTGATGACTGATAACTATTTTGAGTGGGTAACCTTATGTGTCAAGTTGACTGAGTGAGAGAGTGCACAGATATTTGAAGTAAGCATTATCTTTGCTTGTGTGTATGTGTGCATAAGTGTGAGTGTGTGTGTGAGAGCAAGTGCGTGTGTGTGTTTCTGGGTAAGGTTACTTTGAACTCAAAGCTCAGACTCTGCTCCCTACTGGCTCAGCTTCATCCTCTGCTCTGAAGGGCCTGATCAAATGAGTGTCGGGCGAGGAAGTGCTCTGTCTGCCTGAGCTGGAGTCATGCCTCCTGCCTTGGACCTGGGCCTGGGCCAAACTGGTCCCACAGGCTGTCCTGATTTCCAGGCCTGTGGACAGAGCTTGGCCTTTGGGGTCTCCAGGGCTCCCAGCTGGTCGCTTCAGATCTTAGATCTGGCCTCATAATCTCATGAGTTGGTTTCTTAGAGCAAATTTATTTATATCACCATATCCTTTGGTTCTGTTTCTCTGGAAAGCCCAGACTAGTGCAGAGAATGATAATACAGTGCTATTCTCTCATACAGCCATGGATTTTAAAGTAATCTTAATAAATAAACACAGGAGCAAAATATTTTCTATTGTTTAGATTTCATATGAGCTCTTGGTTTATGTTTACAGTTTAAAATTTAAATTACTGTTTCTTTATCCAGTCATCTGTTAATGACTATATGTGTTCATCTACATAATAGAGTTCTATTCTGCTGCAAAGGAGGGTGAATTTGAGTCATTTATTGGAAAATGGATGCACCATGACACAATAGTGTCAAGTGAAATAAATAAGAGACACAAGCTTAATACAACATGGTTTCTCTTAATGAGACACTCAAAGTATAAATAAATTAAAGAGCAAAATAAAAGATTAACAAGGAAAAATATCTTTTCCAAAGGGAAAGAGAACCAAAAGATGTCGGTAGGGATAGGCTGGAAGGGAAGGGGTGAAATGTGACTCAGATTCATGGTGGACACATGGCAAACTCCTTACAAGGACTGTAGTCACTCTGTGTGCAAATAAAAAAATTAAAAACAAATAAATTAATAAATAATATAATAAAAACAAATAAAATTTAAATTACAAAAGTTCAAACTCCCAGTTCAAGACAGATGTAAGAATTATGGAGCTGTATAAATCCAAGATCTTTAATATATGGGTTTAACATAAGGAATCTAGAAAGAGACAGATTTCTCTGACAATTTTTTTTTTTTTTTTTTTTGGAGATAGGGTCTCACCTTGTAGTTAGGGCTGGCTCTGAGCTCACTATGCAGCCCAGGTGAGCTTCAAACTCATAGCAATCTTTCTGCACAATTCTCCTGCCTCTGCCTCCTGAGTGCTGGGATTACAAGAGTGAACCACCACGCCTGGCACTGAGATATGTGGTACTGATTGCTGCTGGGCTTGAGTCTCCATATCCAGTATTGTATGTGGTTTCCAGGGATCGAACTCGGGCCCTGGCAATTGCAAAACAGGTGCAGGCACCAGAACCACTGAGCTAAATCCCCGGCCCTCCTTGATAAATTCTTATAAGCAGTTTTTAATTTTAACATTGAACATGAGCATTTCATAATATTATCCATATGCAGAAATATGATATTTTTAAATAAAAGGGCTTATTCTATCTATTTGCCCAAATCTACAAGGTAAGTCATGGCAACAGCTAAATGTGGACATCCTGAAAAATAAATCTGTAAGAATCTTAAAGTTTGCATCTAGTCTCTCAGACATCCTGACTTTATATTGTAAAATGACATATTTTTAAGAATTTCCTCTTCCTGTGTTGATACTTTAGTTTCTCAACATTTGAAGAACAATGACTTCAAATTTAGAATATAGGTGTTTGGGTTATATTAGAAAATCCTTCTCAAGTATGTAGTTCTCTAGAGAATTTAGAATGAGAGTGTGATTTGGGGGCATAACGACCTTTTGAAGAGGTGATTAAATTGCATCAAAAGAATCTAATTCCAATTGATTCTTTTGAGATGGGTTTCATTTCATGTAACTGTCGAAGCTCTGTGTTAAGTGAAAGTACACATCCAAAAGGAATGATGACTTAAAACTTTAAGACATACCAAAGCAATTGTCACCCTTTGGAGACTAAGCCGCAGCATCTGTCCCTACTAGTGAGTTTTGAGTCACCAAAACCTCCTGAAAGAGACAATGTGGACACTACACAGACAGCCTCCAGGATGTCCCAGAGACTTGCGGCTCCTGGAACTTGCTTTCTGAGCTAGAAATAGGAGACAAATCACCACAGACATTGCACTGTCAAGAGTGTCCTCTCTTGCCAGCAGGTCTCTGCTTCCCTGAGGATAAAAGTGCTGTGGACTCTGCACACCACGGGAGGATATTTATGTTCATCATTCTGACCACCTAGTGTCTGTAAGGATGGGAAACAGCACACGTGTATTGAAATATCCACCTTGGGGTTGGGGGAACATGATCTGGGTTTCGTGAAGAGTCTTGCCTTCGTCATTATGAACAAAATCTAACTTGGTCCTGGGAAGGGTTTACTAACCCACCAGAGAACTTGGCACAAAATACTGTCCTTCCATCCTGGCCAAGCAACCTGAGAAGGACATAAAGAAGAAAATTATGAAAGGTAAATTACAGCCATCCATCTAGATCTTACATTATTATAAATAGAGTCCTATTTAAAATTAGGGGTCATTCACTTATAAATTCCATTTTTGTGTCTCTGTGAAATACAAGCACACTAAGCAAAATGTCTGATCCTGAAATGAAGTCATGTGTTTCTGTGGCTTTGTTTGGAAAAACCCTATTTACAAGAAAGCTAGTTATTTACAAAACAGGCTCATGGCTCAAGTAGCAATGACAATATTCAGAATATGTTACAGATCTATTTCTGCATATTTACATTTGTAGTAACAAGTCTTAGCAGAGTCAGTCCTGAGAGAAAACACTATAACCCACTGTAATAATAATATCAATATCAAAGGCAAATACAAACATATCTGAGAAGCTCCTGTGATTATCCCTTCTTTTATAGTGAGTAGCTTGTTACAGGGCAAATGCATGAAAATGTTTTACTTTCATACCTCGTGATAATTTTTCAGGTTTGATGTGAAACCATTACTAACAGGTGATTGGAAAGGCCTCCTTGCACAGATGAAAAAAAGAGTTGACGCTCTTTTGCTGGCTAAGTGAAAATCCTTTTGCCATTCTCAGCTTTTTCTTTCTCTCATGACTAAAATCAGCCCTTACAAAGGAAGAAGGGGAAATTATACAGAAAAGTACTCTTTTAAGCATTTTAACTACACACAAAAAATTGATTTGATTGATTTTCAAAAGTGTGGTTCAATTCAAATAAGTCTGGAAATGTGCTTTAAACAATGATGCTATTTTCTGTTACATGAGATGATTCATACCATTGTGATCACTGTCCACAGAAACAACTGAACTGCAACCTCCTCTAAAACGATTACTTTCAGCATTTGTAGGTGTATTAACTATTACAGTTCAAACCTGGCTCTCTTATACATGACCCTAATAGCATTTATTTGGTTCAAATTATAAAATCAAATGAAATAGTCTATTAAATACTCCAAATTTTTCCTTAAACTATACTGATTATCATACAAACACGTGTGGTTTTTAAAGGGCATAATCATTTGATATGTATCTTGGAGAACTGATAAAAATGATTATTTGTACCTCGATTATCAGATGTGCAGAGGGCAAGAAAGAACCTGTGTATTGGAGAAATTGAATCTGTCTAGTGTGTACCCCAAGACACACAGCTCGGAATGGGCACCGTGGGCAAATGTCTCCTATTTCCATGACTGTGTGTGATTGTGTGTGTGTACTCACACGTGAGTGAGACTTCAGGATTCAGCTGAGCCAATCCCTGCTTGGTTTTAGAGACAAGATTCTTGCTACCTTTTCATTTAAATAGGTTTATAATGAGGATGTTATTGAATACCCACCTCTTACTCCTTTCTGTAAGTTTGCAAAGTCAAAGGTGCACTTGTACAATATTAGATATTAAATAAAAAATGATTACCATTGAGATCTTGAACTAAAAGCTAAATTGAATTTACCTTTATAAAATATAAAACCAGAAAAAGGAAGATTAATAATATCCTCATAAATTTTATGAAATTATTTCTTATTTTTCCAGAGGTAAACGATGTTTGAAATGATAAGTGACTTCTTTTCTGCAATCCATCATATGACATAATAATGAAATGAAAATACAATACTATCTTGAGGAATTACTGACATTTTCCATTGTCATGTTAATACTGGAAAAATTCAAAGATACCCAGAGAAATGTAGTGTGACCTACTAAATTTTTCTGTAAGCTGAATGCCCAAGAAAGAAAATACATTTATTTAGCTTTCTTTTTTCTTAGTATCTAACTGATAACTAGTTTGGAGATTGGAGGTTACACATAGATATATGAAAAGTCTGATCTAGTTAGTATCTAATCAAAGGATATAAACACATAATTTCTCTGAGATCCATCACTTTCATGCATACCAAAGACCAGGATTAAATTATTTCTATTGTGCCTTTATTTAAATAATCAATTATCCTCTAATTGTTCAAAGTGCTTCATTAAAATTAAATGTTAATACTTTTTAGAGTGAGAAATCCAGATTTTGCTACTGTCATGCTACATTTTTTAATTTTCAGAGATATGTATTTGAGTTGAGAGTATCTCATATCTACATTATGGATGCTAATGTTCTTCACATCCATTGTTACTTATGGTGGTGTTTTTCAGTTTCTGTATCAAGAATTTAACTTTGATATGGCTACACTGATGCAAAACTCTGGTTCCTGAAACTGTATCAAGAGCTCAAATGATTTGTACATAATTAATGTGGACCATCTACTTGATAGGAGAAGTAAATTTAAATGCTGCATAAATGCATATTTCATTTAAATTAACTTAGATGTTTAATAGGACATTTGTATAAGTAGATCTGAAGAAAAGGCAATGTGTAGAGAATAGGGGAAGGGAATGTGATAGAACTTTTTAGTTAAGTTCTGGTCTCCTGTGAGTCCAACAGCACAAGGCGAAATGATTAACAAATAGACAGAAAGGAAATTTAGAGAAGGAGCTGAGCTTGGGCCTGATCCACGCTATTCTGGGCAGCAAAGACAGAAGACTTGAGATCGCCACACTTTCTATTCAGTCCCTCCAGAGCCAGCAGTGTAACAGGTCACTCAGAGGGCAGCATGGTCGGTACGTCACAGCAATAATTACACAGGTGACGGTCCCAGTATAGCTCTGCCCTGGAGCATCACAGCACCTGGGACCATTGGGGTCTTTGTTGTTCCCAGAGGCGAAGATAAAGAGCCAAGCCCTCGGGTCTGTGTATGTCATAGATGGTCTGTAGGCAGGGAAGCTCAGCGCTGTCATAGTCTCAGTTGTCCAACTAATTTTACCAAATAAAACTTCTGACAGCTATGTATATAAGTAATCATGACTCTTCATCTAATTTAGATTTTTCAAAATAAAGTTGCTAATAGAGTTTATATAAGCCCTACCACAAAACTTAGAATTGTGTGTTCTTTTTTATGCTGAGTCTTGGTGTTTTCCATATTAGAATATCTGAGTTGTTTCTTCACATTATAAAAATGACTCAGAATATCAATTTAAAAATTACCTCAACACCTAATTAAATATCCAGTGTCACTAAAATCATCAAATATGATTGATATTTTTCTAGAACTATATTATTGTTCTACACTGTTGTTTATTCTAATCCTGCCTGACTAATTTAAGAAACTATGTGAACTGGAGAATTTCACTTAAAAATCTAGAGTTCTGGTTTTAAAATCTATTGAACAAAATTTCTAGGCAGAAAGTCCAGGAATGTCTATATTTAAAAAGTTGCCCCACTGATTCTGGTGATCACATAAGTTTGACCCCAATAGGAGACCTGGCTTTGGCCGATGAAGAACAAGTACTTCGATATCTCTGAGTCCTTTCACCAAAGAAATGTCCCTGAGGTGATTTCTCCTGTCACACCAGACATTCCTGAGGTGACTTCTCCTGTCACATCAGAAATCACCGCTGACTGCAACTACTCAAGACTTTAACTGGCTCACACTCTTCGTGCACAGCAACGTGATTTAGACCCTTGACACTTGTGAGCCGATTCGCAGAACAACTCAGACATCGCTCCAATGGCAGAAAAAAAAAATCACTAAAATATGCTTGGTCAAAACTCTAAGACATCACTACAAGTGCTAAATAGGTTTTTGAAGATATGCCAAGTAGAAAATAGTTGTTAGTTTCAGATATATTTTGGAAGTGTCTGGTAATTCAAATTTAGCAGGGAAGGTAATTTAACTTAGTGAACAAAAGTGATTTATAAATAATCCTGGGAAATTAAGCAGCTGTACTAGCACAGGACTTGCATATTTCATGATTTTAAATTATTCCAAAGCCAACTCAAAGTAAATCTGAGCAATTTAAAATAATTATACTTATGAGTGAAACCACTCAGATGTTGTAAGAACTTTGTGTTTGCTTATAGTGCAGGTAGATTATCATTTTACTAAAATATTTATTTTTACATAAAGTGATGATTTATTAAAATGCATCACTCAATTAATTAACTTTAAATTTAGATCTATAAGTCTTCAGATCAGGACAGGATTAGGTTATTTTGAAAGCAACAATATTACATTTCTACAAAGTCCTGTAATGGTCTTGCTTTCCAGAGCAAGCAGGCAGAGGGATAACTATCTCAGGGTCCCTGTCCCGTGAATTCTAAGAGCATGATCCAAGGTAAGTGTAGAAATTCAATCTGAGGGCCAGGGAGTTAGCTCAGTGGTTCTGGCGCCTGTCTTGCAAGCGCAAGGGCCCAGTTCAGTTCCCCGGTAACCACATAACAATACTGGGTGTGGAGACTCACGCCCAGCAGCAACCAGTACCACATACCACAGTGCCGGGCGTGGTGGCTCACGCCTGTAATCCCAGCACTCGGGAGGCAGAGGCAGGAGGATTGCTGTGATGTGAGTTGGAGGCTGAGCTCAGGGCCAGCCTGAAACACAAAGTGAGACCCTGTCTCAAAAAACCTAAAAAAAAAAAAAGAAAAAAAAGAAATTCAATCTGAAACCAGGAGATAGCAAAGTCTAAGGAGTGGGCATGGTGTGGAGGTGAAACACAGTGAGAGGCAAGAGGAAATTTCCGCAAGTTTTAGTGAACTAATGAAGAAACAGTAAAGATCGATTCCTTAGTCTCTTCATCCAGGGTGACAGGTAACTTTTTAAAAAATTAACTCATTCTTAAGGCTACCAGAAAATGTCTGTTTTAACATAATAAAGGGCTTCTTGACTTCAAAATGTAAAAACTTTTAAATGTGTAAAAGCATCCTCAGTGTATAGATTTTAAACTTTTGACTGCAGCTCTCGGGCTGCTCTGTCTGTTTCCCCAGAGTGCCAGGGTCTTTGCTGTTTCTTGCACCATAAATATTTATTGAGTGAGTCAGCAATGAGAATAGAAATGTGCTTGGTGTATCGACTGTGGGAAGTCTGGAGACCTTTCGGTAGAATTTGACACATTTTTATAAAATGAAGGGGAGAAAGAGTAATCCATCCCTCAGTCCAGAGGTGACTTCATGTGCAGAAAAAGGATAAATACACACTGAACTATGTCTAAGACACTAATGATACTGTCTTACAAATATTGATCTGGTTGAATCCAGCTAAGCTTTCTACTTATTTTTCATTGTATTCTTGTTTACAAAATAGAGGCCAATGATGTCAGACAGAAAATATTATATGAAACACATTTGTTTTCTTTGTCACATTGCTCCGTCCTTGTGGCGCAGATCCTAGGTCTTTGCTTTCCTGCTGACACCTGTGTCTAGCAGTCAGATGTCTTCTTCTCCTCTGCCGGGAACCTGGGAAGGTGGGCTAATGCTTTCCTGTGTTCTTCCATTTCACTTTGTAATAGTTTGTGGATTCTGATCAGAAAGGACCAGACCAGTAAGTGACTATGTTTGAATATGCACAGTATATAGATTATTAACAGTGGTTACTTGTTTAGAAGTCAGATCCTGGAAGAATTCACATGTTTGTATATGTAAGTAGTTTGACTTGGTTAGTAGTTTTTTGATGTTTTTTCTTTCAGTTCTTTTTACAACATAAAGTATCAGATGTCAACCAGAGAGACCAGACAAAAATACTTCTATAACCATAAGTAAATGTTAGTCCTAGGACTAACATTTAGACAAAACTATTACTTTTTACCTAAAATACTTTAGTTGGACACCTTTGTATATTTTAATTAGAGTTTGCAAAGAGTTATTGACCCAGCTTTGGTTTGCTGATTGACTAACAAAAGTGTGTGGATGTATGTATCGTGCATTCATGTATCGTATGTACTGCTTCATGTATGTTTCGTAACACTCTTGTCTCAACCCAAAATACAGCTAGAAGTGGCCAATAAGGCATTATTTACATTTCCTCATTTTGCTGCTAGAAAAACTTACCAAAGAAAATTCTTGGAACATATTATCTTTTCAGATTCTATAAGTAAAACATTAAATAAAATATATTAAATTCCTATATACATTCTGTATATGGATATGTAAAGTCACATAAGTAAACTTTGTTAACCTTTATGAATTTACACTTAAAAGCAGCATTTTTAATAAAATTTCAGTATTTATCTTTCTGTTCTCAGAAAATAAAAACAAAATACAAATTTATGTTATACAAGAAGAAGATACTTCAATAGAGAACCAAAGCATTGTTTTGAACATTGCTACGTGACCTAAAGTACAAGGACACTGAAGAACTGAGAATTCCCTGCTGAGAATTCATTGTCTCCCTTGAAATGGACATTACATAATACCTGGAAGGACTTTGCAAGACCTCACTGTCATAAACATGAGAATGAACTTTTCGGTTAAAAACAAAATTAAGTGTTGCATTACATTTTAATATTATTACTGAGAACTAGATGATACTTGTGGTCATGCGGTGAGTGCCATCGGATGTTTTGGCCTCTAGGTGAACCTTCTTTGACCATTTGAAACAGTGTCTCATACTTTCACCTTTGACTTTATTTTGCACCTATATATTAAATGTTCAATAAACTGAGTGGTGATATCCCATTACTTTTGTGCATGCTTTTGTTTAAAGGTATTATTTTAGGAAATTCTATTTCAGCATATGCCAAACTGCTTGCAAAATAAATAGGTTCATTGTGCTGTGTGTTAGACCAGTGATCAGATTATCAAGGTGAAGGTGAAGAATCAGACCCAGTTCTGATTCCCCTTGATCAGAACTTCATGTGTTCTGTCTGAAGCTCCAAACATCACGACTCTGAATTGACTAGAGAGCTGACATCTGACAGCTGTGACCATACACTTGGTTTTTGTTTTCAATAAGTAGAATGAACCAAGTTCTGCTTTTTGTTTTCCTGGCTACTTTCCCCCAGAAATGGGTATTCATGACACTGTTTTTGTCTTTGTCATTTTCTGCCTTAAATTTCCATGCTACCCATTGGTATTCTTTTCTTTTCTTGGGAGAATTGAAAATTCAAATGGGAAAAATAACCAAATTAGCAAAATTCAAAATATTGATGGGTGGATTCAGCTAGTAGAAGAGAAAAAATTTTAATAAGTACAAAGAAGATATTACAAGATGGGCCTGGTACTGTCTTTTCCAGGGAAGAAAATGAGTTGATGGAGTGTATGAGAAGTAGGTTTGAAAAATTCAATAGAAATTTAATTGGAAAGCACATTAAACAATGGTAAGTGGTCTCCTGGGGATACAAGGAAATTAAAGCAGTTAAACAATCTGATAGTGCAGAATAAGCCCAGTTTGGACCTGTTTCTCGCTCGCTCGCTCGCTCTCTCTCTCTGTCTCTGCTGGTCCACACCCTCCCATGCCAGCCTGGAGTCACTGTCACAGCTTCTCGCTGGCGGTGTCCGGCTTTCCCTCCTCATGTGCTCGCTCTCCCTGCTCCTGTTAGTTCACGCTCCTCATCCTGTCTGCACGCAGCTTGCCGCTGCTTCGTTGGGAAACATGGGCAGGCCTGGGCTGTCTGCCGAGGAGCCGTGACTTCTCCTGTCTTTGCTGTCATGAGGACCGAGCAGGGTCTGCAGTGCAGAGTCTGAGTCACAACCGGTCCCATGGTGACAGCTCACTCCCCAACCTGCTGCGTCAGGCCCCATTATTGGCCATGAAGACTGAATAATTTCATGCTGGGAAAGTTGGGAAAATAAGTGGCCTTTCACATCCGTGGTTCCACATCCACAGACCCAAACAGTCAAAATAAAAATACTCAAAATTGTTTAATATTGCATCAATAGTTTAAGATGTATAGAAGTTTTAATATTTCCTAGATAATAATTTGCATAGATTTGACATTTTATTCAGTACTGTGAATAGCTAATGCATGATTTAGAATAGATGGGATGATAAGCATAGGTCATATGCAAATACCAAGCCACTTTATATAAGAAATGTGACACTAAAATTTATGTCACTTCACTGGATCAAGAAGCACCTCGCAGAACAGTAAGATGTACCCAGGCGTGTCTGGGTGGGTGTGGGACTTGGGTTTCATACATGGCCTTGCCCCTTCCTCTCTGCCAGTGCTCCCTGCCCAGTCTTGGCTGCAGTAAACTTAGCCCCAATTCCACCATAACCTTCTGCCACGGTGCTTCTACCCTAGAGCAGATGACCATAAATGACTTCCCTTGAAAGTTTTAGCAAAACTAAACCTCTCATCTTGCAAATTGTCTGCATAATGTGTCTCAGGGCAATCTAGAAAGCTGAGCAGGAATTCAGAAAACTGAGATCTGCAGGGTCTCTGGAACAAATCTCTAACAAATAAAAAAGATGACTAAGTTTCCTTCCTTAAGAGAGCTGCATAAAAAAGAACTTTGCTGATGTATGAGGATATGAAGTCATAGGAAAAATGTCAACATATTAAAGATAACTGAGTGGGAGGTTGTTAAGAATTTAAGGCTTGGAAATGCTTAGCTCTGGACATCTTAGGCAAACAACATGCTCTCTGGCATAAACTTCTATTAATTGGGTATTTTGTGAAGACAAAAATTACTAATGCATTCTAAACAGCAAGTCATGTTATTTGTCCTTAATGCTCAATCATTCCCATTAATGATAGATTATTGCCTCTTTTGTGGCAATGTAACTTTATTATTGTCCTTGCACATAACATGAGTTCTCAAAAGCACAGTAAGTGTGTGTTTGTATATGTGCATGTGTGTGAGCCAGACTAACTCACATCTTGATCATTTCGCACATCCAGGCTCCCACCTGCCCACGTTTGCCTTAGATTGTTCCACCCAGATACTCTTCCTGCCACCCTCAGCAACTTCAATGCTCAGATCTAAGTGCAAGTTTTACAATTTTCTGACATCTCCTGCTGAAATAATGAATATGCACATTCCTCATCACACACACACGTATGTTACATACATGCAGATTCCCAAGCTTTCTGTGCTGCTCTCTCCATCTACTACCCACTGCTAACCTCAGTCCACAGCCTCCACGGAGCCCAGCAGCCCCACTCTGTGGGGTGTTGCCTCAGCGGAGTGGGACTGGCACCCTGTGTGGCCTCTCTAAGCCTCCACTTGTTGAGGTACCTCCAGGCAGCGAGCCAAGGATACTGTGGGTTGAGCTTCGTGTATTTCCATATTCTCAAGGATCTTCATCCTTTCACCATAGTCCAACTGAAACCAGTTGATTCACATATTTTTTCCACTTAGTTTCTAAAAGAAAACTCTGGTTTCAGTAGTACCCCATAGTTCAGACCAGTGTCAATGTTTTTTATAGTAATCTCCCAGAGGTCACACAAACCTTTGGGCAAACTTTAAATACCGACATCTTAGAATCAGGTTCCTCTCTTCTTCACTCTTTGTATTTGCACAGATATAAAATATTTGTTAATCAAAAAAATATCTAATAACGTCTCATGTGCCTTTCACAGTCAGATGTGACTGACTCATGTTTGGCTCTTTATTAATCTTTCTCACAGTTCTGAATATATTTTAGCACACAATCTGTAAAATTGTATCAAAATTGTGAGCATACGTTTATATTTAGGATGATAACTTTTTCTGAGTTGGACCATTGGCTTATTAGGTCTTCATTAAAAAGTGCCAGAAAATAAACAAAGAAAGGTACATGAACAGATACACAAATACCTGTGCATGTTACCTGAACATGTGTTCTATCTGTACCAACATCAGCAGTCTTTTTGGGTTTTGTTTCTGCTCAGGAAAGTCAACTACATACATCTTCCTTCACTTTTCTCAATGAGGAAACTGTCATTTTCGCATCATAGGTTCCTTGTGTCAGCTTAGCAACACAACCAGTTACTTAAATTTTGAGCTATAAATTTTGTGCTATAAATTTTGCAAGTAGGTATTCCTTATTGCTTTTCAGTTAGGTTATTTGGGGTGCAGTAAATAATATTTAAACATATCTTCTCTTATCTTATATTTTTACTTTATATCACTTGTCAAATTATCCTCTATTGTTTAAATAATTTTTGATAATGAGTTTTCACTCTGCAATTATATTGATGACCTAAATCCAACTGGAAAGTTTCTGTGCTGATAAATTACTGCTGGTATATTGTTGTGAATTTCATAATTCTCCTAGTTTTATTAAGTAGGCTCTGGCATCATATTATGTAGTCAAGAACCATTGCTGTATTCCACGAATTGTAGCCTATGTTCTTTCTAGGGCATAATCAATATATCCACATGTACTCTAATGTCTCATTATTATAAATATTTATCACCTTATTAAACTATTGAGTAAAATAGTCTCAAATGTTACTGTCTTTATCTTTAGTAGATACACACTAGCAAGTGTTAAAAGAACTCTGAAGAGAAACACAGTGACTAGTTGAATGAAATCTACCATATTTAGAAATCTCCAACCAGAAATCAAAATGCACGTTTTCAAGATTAGATGTGTTCCTTAAAAGTAGAGCCCATCAACATACATAAATCAATCAATGTTATACACTATATTAACATGCTTAAGGACAAAAATCATATGGTCATCTCAATTGATGCAGAAAAAGCGTTTGACAAAGTACAACACCCATTTATGTTCAAAACTCTACAGAAGATCGGAATAGATGGTCTCTATCTCAAACTAATAAAAGCTATCTACGAGAAACCTTCAGCCAGTATCATACTAAATGGTCAAAAATTGAAACCTTTCACACTAAGA
>PVIR01021760.1:0-29049 GCA_004026965.1 Petromus typicus
GGGGCCGGGGAGTTAGCTCAGTGGTTCCGGCACCTGTCTTGCAAGCGCAAGGACCTGGGTTCGATTCCCCGGTAACCACATAACAATACTGGGTGTGGAGACCCACACCCAGCAGCAACCAGTACCACATACCACAATGCCGGGCGTGGTGGCTCACGCCTGTAATCCCAGCACTCGGGAGGCAGAGGCAGGAGGATTGCTATGATGTGAGTTTGAGGCTGAGCTCAGGGCCAGCCTGAACCACAAAAGTGAGACCCTGTCTCAAAAAACCTAAAAAAAAAAAAAAAAAATTAAAAAAGTTTTTTTTTTTTAAGGTTTTTTGAGACAAGGTCTCGCTCTGTATTCAGGCCAGCCTGAACCACAAAAGTGAGACCCTGTCTCAAAAAACCTTAAAAAAAAAAGGTTTTTTGAGACAAGGTCTCGCTCTGTATTCAGGCTGGCCCTGAGCTCAGCCTCAAACTCACATCACAGGATTCCTCCTGCCTCTGCCTCCCAAGTGCGGGGATTACAGGCTCGAGCCACCACGCCCCGCACTGAGGTACACGGTACTGATTGCTGCTGGGCGTTGAGTCTCCACGCCCAGTATGGTATGTGGTTACCAAGGATCGAACCTGGGTCCCTGCGCTTGCAAGACAGGCACCAGAACCACTGAACTAAATTCTCGGCCCTCAAAATAATTTTTTTTAAATCAGATGTGGTGGCACACCTGTAACCCCAGGATGTGGGAGGCTGAGGCAGGAGGATCGTGAGTTCAAGGCTAGCCCTTATTACAGAGCAAGACCCCATCTTAAAGTTTTAATTTCAAAAAGGGTGGAGGGGTTGGGGATTTACCTCGGAGGGACTGCTGCCTAC
Organism: Petromus typicus; assembly: GCA_004026965.1. Lineage (NCBI taxonomy): Eukaryota > Metazoa > Chordata > Mammalia > Rodentia > Petromuridae > Petromus > Petromus typicus. The sequence continues at coordinate 853 of PVIR01021760.1, forward strand.
CTTCAAACACAAGGTCCTGAGTTCATTCCGATACTGGAAAAAAAAAAAATAATAGATTAAAAGGGGTACGGATGTAGCTCAGGGTGATGGAACAAGCATCTCAGGAAAACTGAAGACACCAGGAGAGCCAATTAGGAAATCCTTATTAATGGACTAAGTGGTCCCTTCACTGCTGGAGGAACAAGCTTCACCAATTGCCTAAAGTTTTACTTTTGCATAGGGTTCACTGTGAGATAGGAGAGAGTCTAGGGTGTGGTCATGGATAGTTCATCTACATGTCCATGTTGCTCATAGATTACTCTAATCTGGCTGTTCTTTCACTTATGCACAACACTCATCACCCATAACACAGAATGTTCCCACTAGTTGCAATTTAACTCCCACTCCTTAATTTACAAGTGGGAACTTCCCCTCCCCAACACCAATACTTTCACAAAGTAAAACTAAAAACCATCTGTGATGTAAGAATAAAAAGATAAATGATCTTTACACCCAAAAGGCCAGAACAATTTTATTTTCAAAAACAACTTTATTCATGACACATATTTAAAAAAAATTCCCGCCCCCTGGAAATGAGCTAAAAAAATAAACAAAATCCACCTCCCACCTCCCTGTTCCCACTTCCTCCCATTCCCTCCAAATAAAAGGGAAAAAAAGGCAAAGAAAAAAAAAAAGAAGAAAACAACAAAACAAAAAACTGAAAAACAAAAAACCCCCCAAAAGAAGGTAGTGCATTTCCCCAGGGGGAAGGGGAATTTACACTGGAGCCGCTGGGAGCGGAACGGAGATCTTCCGGCTACAGAAACCTGCAAAGAAAGACACTCAAAACAGAAAAAGAAACACAAAAGGAAACAAAATAGATCACCAGGCAATCTGGAGGGCAGGGAGCCGAAAGACAGTTGGGGTGGGTGGTAAACCTGGCAGGACAGGAGCAGGCAGGAGGGGACTGTGAAAGGCAGGGAGGAGATGGAGGGAAGGTAACAAGCAGAACAGTTTGGTGTCCTTCCAGAGCCCTGGGTAAAAAAAAATCTCTCCTACCACCCATGCCCACCTACCCTTGAGCAGCCCCCAAAGGGGTGAAGCAGGGCAGGGAAACATGGGCAGCAGCTTGCACAGTTGAGAAGTGTCCATGGCGAATCCCCAGAGTGAATGAGCAGCCCCCTGCCCCACTCCCTGGGCCTTCCCCTACTCCCCAAAGCAGGTCCCTCCTCAGCAGTTAGTTATGGGATTCTCCCCCCTTCCACAGTATATCTTTTTTTAAAAAATATTTTTTTTTTCCATCAAGGTCATCTTCTGTTTTTCTTTTTTTTTTTAATTCTTTTTTTTTTTTTCCTTCTTTCCTTTTTTTCCTCTCTCTCCTCCTAATACACACTTTTTTTAGTAAGGGGAATACCATGATGTCGCTCTAGCCCGGCCCCTGGAAGAAAGAAGGAGAGTTAGGTGTTAACATGATCACTAGACAGGTCAGCACAAGCCCCTCCCCGTGGCCCTCGCCCCAGTTACTGTGAATGGAAGTGGGGAAAAGAAGTTTTCAAGTGTCTTAAATTCAACTCCACAATCCCAGAAATAGCCACACACCTGGCCAATGGGGGGGAGCAGGGGCACTAACAGAACATTCTGCCAAACAGCAGCAATAAAGAAGTGCATCTGAGATACGGGAACACGAAAAAAAGGTCCACTGTGTATCCACAGCTTTTACACCCTATCTTGTGAAAAGCCAAGGTTTTCTGCTTAACCTATCTAAGTGTAAAGAAAGCAGATAGAAGTAAAACCACAACGTGGACACCACACTAGGCACAGTGAGAAATTAACCTTGGAAAAAAAGACTGTCTCAATTATAGAATAAGTATCTCAAAATCCTCCCACATGGTGGGCCTCTGGTGCTCTTCCAAGAGGTTTAACCTCTCCCTGAGGCTGGGAAAAGTGACAATCACAGTCCTGAGGCCCCGCTCCTCCTAACTTTGTATAAGCACTTTGAAGGCAACCAACGAACTCTAAAGGAAAAAAAAAAGCCTGGAGAAAGTATCTCAGAAGAGGTCAGACCTCGTCACCAACTTCTGCTCCAGAAAAGATGAGACTGGCCTTCTGACCTGGCCTGCAACTACCTTCCTCACCCTGCACAGTCTGGAGACCAAGTCCCTAGAGACCAAGGGGAAGGGGTGGGGGGAAGGAAGGGAAGGACCTCAGATCAAGAGAATGAAGCATACAGGGCTCATGGGAGGCGGGGAAAGAGGAGCAGCCCATCTATCCTGACCTGTAGACACGACCTCGGGGCCTGCTGTTAAAACCACTGTAGAATCGAGAGCGGGAACTGTTGTAGTTGGTGGTCCTTGCGCGGTAGCGGGCACGTGGGAAACCCCGGTCTGTTGTGCTGATGCCTGGTCTATTGGTTCGCTTCGGGATCACCTAAGAGTAAGGACACACAACAGAAAACCTTAGCATAAGCTTGAAGAGTTTCTGTATTACCAGAACAGATGGGTAGGGCTTACCTTGATTTGTCTTCCTCTAAATAAGGACTCATCTAAGGCCAGGGAAGTCCTCACTGACTCTTTTTCTGAGAACTCTATATATGCAAACCTGAAGAGAAAAATTTCACTTTATCTGAATTCACAAATAGGTTACAGATTAAAAGCAACTTGTACTCATAACTGCTGATTGCTATGTCTTCTAATTAACTTTTAACTTAATTCCCTTTAAAATAAAGGTTTTTAATCAAAATTTCTAGCCACTCTTAGAAATCATAAAACAGTGCACACAAAGCCTGTCTTTTCTTTTTTTTTTTTTTTTTTAGGTTTTTTGAGACAGGGTCTCACTTTGTAGTTCAGGCTGGCCCTGAGCTCAGCCTGAAACTCACATCACAGCAATCCTCCTGCCTCTGCCTCCAGAGTGCTGGGATGACATGCGTGAGTCACCACGCCCGGCACTGTGGTATGTGGTACTGATTGCTGCTGGGCGTGAGTCTCCACGCCCAGTATGGTATGTGGTTACTGAGGATTGAACAGGGTCCTTGCGCTTGCAAGACAGGCGCCGGTACCACTGGGCTAAATCCCCGGCCCCAAGCCTGTCTTTTCATATGGACATAATAAAAGCAGAGGCCAATAAGATGCTGCCCGTCCCCTTCCAGTTCTCAACCCCCACTAATCCTACCTATACCTAGCTTTTAATTATCTACCTGGCCTCAGAAGGCATTTTTGTGTAATCTCTGACACACATAAACATCAATACCACATTAGAAGAAAAAGACCCATTGCTCTAATAGTAAAGGGCTGCCCAGTGAAAAGCATATGCTACTGCCGGGGTATGTACAGATTAGTGGCAGAGAAAGTACATAACATGCATTTATGCCCTGGGTTTAAATGTGACCACCACAAAAACAAAAAGCTTTCAGTTATTTTTAACCGATTAAAACAATTTTATTTTCCTACTTACCCTTTGGGATGGCCACTAAACTTGTCACAAAGTATGGTGACACGGTTGACTGAACCACAGCCATGAAAGTGAGCTTCTAGCTCTTCTGCTGTTGCACCATAGTCCACCTGAGGAGAAGATAAGACATTTTACAGGTAGTGGGCCAGCTGCTGCCTCAACAAGTCCCCTGCCTCCCCTTTAGTTCAAACCATCTCTAAATATCAAGGCTCATCAAATAATCCTTTTATTTTCTTTTTTTTAGGTTTTTTGAGACAGGGTCTCGCTTTGTGGTTCAGGCTGGCCCTGAGCTCAGCCTCAAACTCACATCACAATCCTCCTGCCTCTGCCTCCCGAGTGCTGGGGTTACAGGCGTGAGCCACCACACCCGGCACTGTTGTTATGTGGTACTGGTTGCTGCTGGGTGTGGGTCTCCACACCCAGTATTGTTATGTGGTTACCGGGGAATCGAACCCGGGTCCTTGCGCTTGCGAGACAGGCGCCAGAACCACTGAGCTAACTCCCCGGCCCAATCCTTTTATTTTCAATTCCAGAGTTTATACTGATTAACTCCATCATCTTTCACCTTCTCCCAAGCCTCCCCACACCCAAAACCATCAACCCCTACTGGAAATGTTCAAGATTATCAAATAACTCCTCCAAGTAAGAACGTCCACACAACCCCAATCAAATCTGTAATACATACATTGCCAACATAGATGGAACGAGCATCAGCCTCCATCCTCTCTTCAATAGACATGATCACTGGGCCAGCTTTGAAGAAAAAAAAAAAAACATGTTTTCTTTTTTCCTTTCTTTTTTGTTTTTTTGAGTCTCACTCGGTAGCCCAGTTTGGCCTTGAACTTGTGATCCTCCTACCTTGACTTCCCCAGTGCTGGAATTACAGGCATGGACAACCACGCCCGCCACACAAACATGTTTTCTACTGGGCCAACAGATGCATCCCCACCCCCATATATGATAAACTCAGTACAGACAAACATTTTTGGTCTCTCCTTTTCTATTCCCTGCTGTTTCCATTATCCAGAACAGAGCCCAGCACATAATAGTTTATCATTAAATATTTGACAAATTAAGGAGCAAATTAATACATCTTCAAAAGTCACAAAGAACATAGAAGGCCCCCTACCCCCAAATCACGTCATTACTGAATGCCTTTAAGAAAGAACAAAACTAAAGGGCTGAACTCCACATTTTTGGATTAAAGAAGCCTCTTGCAGCTAAGGAGTTTCCCTTAAGAGTTCTAACTAGAGTCTCTAAACAAAAAAAAGACTTGAAGGTCAAATGCCAGATGGCAACCTCCACAAGAAGGGTAGAGGCAGATTAAGAACAAAGAGAAACACATTTATAACAGGGACAAAGAGACACAAGACTCCCAAGCACCATAACACCGGTTCTATTTTGTCTGTTCTCACAAAGGTCAGCGGAGCACACAATGGACTATGACCAAAGCACCTGCCCAATAATTGCTCTAACAAGCAGCTCCGGGGTCCTAGGCAGCTAATGCCACATTCCCTGTGCTCCCCACAACTCTCCAACTCGGACCTCGGCGTACGTGCAAACAGCTGGTTTACTCACCATTGCCTGGAGGTGGACTCATATTCATCTGCTTTTCTACCTCGTTCTGGAGCTCTTTTAGCTTCTCAGCTTCTTCCTCCATCTCCCTAACTCGAGCTTTGATCGCTTCCAGCTCCTATAACGCATGGAGAAGGCATCACTGAAAAGCCTCGGAGAAACCGACGCTGAGACAGGCTCTGCAAGCAGCCTCAGCCATGCTCGGCCATTTCCCTCGCCCAGCGAGGGCCGCGATGAAAAGAACAAGTTACCTTCTCCACCGCGACGCTAGACACCCATGACGCCCGACTCCGCCAGCCCGGGCTCCGAGTGGAGACCCCAGGCCCGTCCCCTGCCCGGCCCCAGCCACGTTATTCCCCGCCCCAGCCAAGCCCAACCCCCGCCGGCCTCCTGTAAGAGCTCTGGGCCTCTCGTGACCCGCGCGCCCGCCCTCCTCCCCTCACCGGGTCCTCAATGGCGCCGTCCCCCGGGTCACTCTCCACAAGCCCCGGCTCTTCCTCCTCCTCTTGGCTACCGGCGGCTCCCGAGCCAGGCCCAGGGCCAGGAGCTCCCGGGGGGGCGCGGGGCCGGGGCGGCTCCTCTTCAGGCTCGGGCTCCGGCTCGGGCTCCAGCAGCAGCTCCCCAGGCTCCAGTTCCTCAGACTCCACGCCGTTCCCGTAGTCCCCTGCGCCCCCCGGGGCCCCCTCCCCGGCCTCCCCACCGGCCCCGGGCACAAGATGGCGCCTCCGCCCCGGCCCGGAGCCCCGACCACCCGCAGCCCCTGCTGCTGCTGCCGCCGCCGCCGCCGCCGCCATCGCCGCTCAGACTGGGGCCCGCCGCTCCGCGATTGGAGAGCTGCGCCGGCCACGTCGAGGATTCATTAGTCAAACAGGGTGCCCGTCACGCCGCGCTGGGACTCCATTGGGGAGTCCAACTTGGCAATCAAATAGAACCCCGCCCCTAAGGCGGGACACTGCACCAAATTCTCAAGCCCCGGTAGGAGAAATCTGCCTGTCAATCAATATACGTCCCACCTCCTCTCGAGTCCTTAAGTAACAATACTACCGCACAGTGACGACATTTCTGCTTCTCTCTTTCTTACGGGAGGGTTCGCAATTATAGGACGCTTGATGATTGGCCCCTGACTACGCGACTGGAAAGCTCCAGTCTTCCGATCGCCTCACTGCAGCAGTGCGGTCTCTAGCGGCGATTGGTTCGCAGAACTGAAAGGGCTGACACCCGTTGGGTGACAGAAGTGATCCTTGCCGCGGAACTGGCTGCCGAACTTCAAGCTAGGGAAACCCAAAGTCCATGAGGGCTGCCATCTTGACGCTGCTGCGGGCCATCTAGCGAGGTGATGCGAGGCTGAGGCCCGAAGCTCGTGCGGTGGTGAGGGGAGGGCCAGCAGAGGATTACTGGAAAATTGTCTCAACTCAGAAAACACCAGAAGATGGGATGTTGCCTGAGTGGAAGTTCTGAATGGAGCAGTCCAGGAAGGAGCTTACTTTTCAGCTTAGTGACTACCCCCTCTACCAACCGTAAAGCCGGAAAGAGGTCTCACTCAGACCTACCAATCACGAGTCCTGTCGTCCTGCCTCGTTTCAGTCTGTTTCTTCTGTCTGGACTGACAGTCTCAGCTTCTAGGTCACCGCCCCTCCAACCTACACCAACAAACTGGCTTTCCCCTTTCCTGGCCAGATGAAGCTCAAATTGCTTACTGCAGCTTTAAGCACCCAAGACCTGGCTAAAAATTCCTCCTCCCCATTGGTATACCTGGCATTCAGACTCTGGACATGCAGCCTGTTCTGAACCAGACCCAAGTATCTGCCCATGAGAAACCCTACACAGCGGGCCTACCTCACCCTCCAATAAGCTCTTAACGATTTTGCGCTGTCTCTCCTAAGTAAGCAGAGAGAGCCTGCCGACGAGGGACTAGTCCTATTTCCACTGCGTAACAGCATGCCCAGCATATATCGAGTGTCTTCTTTAGATCTTTGTTGACTGAGAGAGATCTGCGTGCCAGCCCCACCTTCAATTTCCCAGCTACTAAGGCCTATTTCAGACCCTAGAATTTTTTCCTGGCGAATTTCCACATGACAGCACCCTGAGATATCAGTAAGCCCTGGGAAGGCAGGGTGTCATATTTTAGAAGAGACCTACACATTAGAAGCAGAGGTGCTAGATTTCCAAGATGCATTTTTTGTAGGCATACCCATGACTGGTTTGAGTACCCGGTTTGAGTGAGCCCAAGCAAAAAGTTAAACAAGCACAGTTAGGAAACGGGGATTTGGATGAGGTGATCCCTACTAGCGAACCAAAGAATCAAAAGCACTCATACCCCACTCTTTCCCTCACCCCCCACTTTTTTTCCCAATTCCTTACCTGGGGAGATGAGGAACTTGGAGCAGAGTCACAGTCACTTAAATGTTCCCTGCAAATTTATCAGTCATCTCAGCTTCGGTGATCAGGGAGAACTACAAGGATGTGCGCTGAAGACAAACACTTAGTTCCCTGGAAGAAAGGTCTATTTATACTGATATTGATCTAATTTATTCAGGATTTGAGTAGTGTTGAGCCAGGCTTAGTCTCACACCCTTGTAATCCCAGCACTGGAGTCTTAGTCAGTCCTGCGTGGGGGCAAATGCCTGTAAACCCAGCACTAAAGAAAGTGAAGCAGGAGGATTTCCCTGAGTTCCAGTCCACTCTACTCTACCAAGACCCTGTCTCAAAAACCAAAAAAAGCCTGTTAAGAGAATCACTGAGTTCGAGGCCAGCATTTTACTACCTTATTGAAGCAAGATAGCTAAGGGAAGGGCTGAGGATTTAGCTCATTGGTTCTGGTCCCTGCCTTGCAAGCCCAAGGATCCTGGTTCAATCCCCACCCACATACAACAATGCCAGACGTGGTGGCTCATGCCTGTAATCCCAGCACTTGGGAAGCGGCGGCAGGAGTTCCAGGCTTGTCTGGACTACATAGTGAGCGTTCAGGGCCAGCCTGAACTACCAGGGAGTAGGGAGGATTCAAAGCCATTTTTCAGAACCTATCAAAATTCACTATCTGCTTTAATATGAACATGATTGTGTATAACACCAAACTGGAAAAAATATATTTAAATTCAACAATACACAAAAGTCTAAACTAAAAATTGCATAATCAAAAATTATTTTGTAATTGTTATGTGTCATAAACATACAATATAATAATGTCAAGGCAATATAAAATTCTATTTAAAGTATAATTACAGGGCCGGGGATTTAGCTCAGTGTTTCTGGCACCAGCCTTGCAAGTACAAGGACCCGGATTTGATCCCAGATTAGATCCCTGGTAACCACATACAACAATGCTGGATGTGGTGACTCGTGCACATCAGCAATCAGTACCACATACCACAGTGGTGGCTCATGCCTGTAATCCCAGCACTCGGAGGCAGAGGCAGGAGGATTGCTGAGTTCAAGGCTGAGTTCAGGACCAGCCTGAACTATAAAGCGAGACCTTGTCTCAATAAATAAAGTATGATTACAGCTATGTTTAGCTGGTTAAAAAAAAAAGAAAGAAAGAAAACGGGACATACAGGAAGAAGGAACAAAAACCCAATACTACCTTTCTATTATTTGGGAATATGTACCAAAACCCAGATCATCCTAATGTAGAACATTTAGGCTAAAAATAAGTTTCGTTCCTGTTTTTAATGTCTCCTTTGAAAGAGTTGCAGGCTGTAATAATCCATAATCCTTAACTATAGTGTGTGTGTGTGTGTGTGTGTGTGTGCGCGCGCGCGCGCGCAGGCTGTAATAATCCATAATCCTTAACTATAGTGTGTGTGTGTGTGTGTGTGTGTGTGTGTATGTGTGTGTGTGTGCAAGCTTGTGTGTTGGTACTGGTGCTGGAAACTAGAACCTCTCACTGCGCTAGATCCCGACTTCTTTTTAAAATAAAATTTCTCAGGCTAGATTCAAACTTGTGACCCTCTTGTCTCAGCCTCCCCAGGTGCTGAGATTATAAGCATGTACCACCACAGTGGCTTACAAGTACATGGAATAATGACAGCCCTGAGCCACATGTGGCTATTGAACAGCCTAATATGAAATGTATTGAGAGTGTAAAATACAAACTGAATTTAGAAGGCCTACTATATAAAAGAATGTGAAATAAGTCAAGAGCTTATAGCCAGGTATGGTGTTATAGACCTGTGATTTCATCCTTCAAGGAGGCTGAGGCAGGATAGCAACTTCCAGCTCAGCCTGGTCAACTTAGTCACTTGGTGAGACTGTCTCAAAATAAACCTTTTTATTCTTTGTTTTTTGAGGCAGTCTTGCTATGTAGTTCAAGTGATCTTGAACTCACTGTGTAACCCAGGCTGGCCTTGAATTTACGGCAGACCTCCTGCTTCAGCCTCCTATATGTTGGGATTTACAGGGCTGCACCACCATGCCTGCCTACAAAACTTTCTCTTTTTTTCCTTTTTTTTGAGACAGGGTCTCACTTTGTAGTTCAGGCTGGCCTCAAGCTCACAGCAATCCTCCTGTTTCTGTCTCCCAAGTGCTGGGATTAAAGTGTAAGCCACCACACCCAGCATTGTGGAATGTGGTATATGGTATCAGAGATTGAACTCGGGACTTTGCGCTTGCCAGGCAGATGCCAAGACCCACTGATATACAAAACTTTTTTAAAAGATGTTACTATATCTCAGAGCAATAGCCCTGGGTTCAATCCTATCCCTCCAAAAAAAAAAAAAAAAGTTTAAAATTAATAATGTTGAACTGATAGTATTTTTAACATGCCATGCTAAACAATTAATGAAATTAGTTTTACCTGTATGTTTTGCTTTTTTTTTTTTTAAATGCCAGGTCTCACTGTGTAGTCCAGGTTGGCCTTGGACTCACTATGTAGCTCAGAATGGCCTTGAATTCGAAGTCTCAGCCTCCTAGAGCTAGGATTACAGGGATATGCCACCATGCCTGGCTGCGTTTTTAATAAGATTACTAGAAAATATAAAACTACATATATGGCTTGCATTATATTTTTATTGAATAACAGTCATTGATTGGAGCTTTTAACATTTAATTACCTCTTGGGGGAGTCATTTTTTAACTTCTGAATTATTTTAAAATTTGTATTAATTTACATTCATTATGGGGAATTGATGTGTGTACATAACACATCTTAATTCTTTTTATGTTGTCTTCCTGCCTCCCTCTCTCCTGGGTCTCTACGTAGCTCAAACTCAAACTCTCTGTCCTCCTGCCTCAGCCTCTTGCATGTGGGTCACACACGCACCACCATGCCCTGTCACTTACCTGCTTTAGAGTAGATCCCAATTACCTTCTGATGTGGTCTGACCCTATTGACATCAACACCCTTCATCTGCTCCTGCACAGAAGTGCAGACTATTAACTTATTTTTTACCTAGTACAGAAACATCTTCCTATTTCAGTAAATATGCTTATGTTTTTCCTATTTTACTTTTCAGAGTTTTACTCAAAAGCCACTTTCCCAATGAGGGCTTGTCTGACCATTTTATTTGAAAATACTACATAGAGCCAGGCATGATGGCACACATCTATAACCCCAGCACTTGGGAGGCTGAGGCAGAAGGATGACATTCAGTTCGAGGCCAGCCTGGAATACACAGGGAGACTTTGTCTTAAAAACAAACAAACAAAAAAATCTAACTACATATTTCTATCCTTTCAATTAATAATTTTTCTTTATAGTATTCATCACTTTCTAACATTATGACATTGAGTTATTTATGTCTCACTGGAATGTTAGCACTATGTAGGCAGAGAACCTTCTGTGCACTTTACCTCACTACCTAGAACTGTGCTGAGTACACAGATGATGCTGGAATATTCGTTCTATCAATGGACAGTGGATTAAAAAAATGACATAGCAGGGCAGGGGATTTAGCTCAGTGGTTCTGGTGCCTGCCTTGCTAGCACAAATCGATCCCCAGTAACCACATTCTACAATGCTGGGCGTGGAGACTCACACCCAGCAGCTATCAGTACCACATACCACAGTGCAGGGCGCAATTCAAGGCTGAGCTCAGGGCAAGCCTGAACTATAAAAAAGCAAGACACTGTCTAAAAAATAAAAAAAAAAGTAATAATAACAGCATTTCATTACACTATCTCCCCTGGTTGTTTTAAAATAACTTATTTATGAATCTCTTCTATATCCATTCTTAAGGCAATTTTCTAAAGTTTTAAAAGAAGCTGCTATTAAGTAAAAATAATAAGGATAATTCATCCATGTTTTAGGAACATTGCCCAACTTGATATCAGAATTACCATTTGAGGAAGCACCGTTCATGGAGAACTATTTGAAGGAAGACATTGTCTATCTCTCTGGATGGTCTAAAGTTTAGCTCTGTACTAGGGCCGGGGAGTTAGCTCAGTGGTTCCGGCGCCTGTTTTGCAAGCACAAGGACCCGGGTTCGATCCCTGGTAACCACATACCATCCTGGGCATGGAGCAGCAACCAGTACCACATACCACAGTGCCGGGCGTGGTGGCTCACGCCTGTAATCCCAGCACTTGGGAGGCAGAGGCAGGAGGATTGCTGTGATGTGAGTTTGAGGCTGAGCTCAGGGCCAGCCTGAACCACAAAGCGAGACCCTGTCTCAAAAAACCTAAAAAATAAAAAAACAAAGTTTAGCTCTGTGCTAACCTAGACCATCACAAAGCAATGCCTTTGACTAAACTGTGAAATGCCTGATAGAACAAGTATGAGAGCTCCTGGGTCCCCATTTGGCATTTCTAGAGTAAACTGGTATACAACGGAACATCAGATCAGCTGTTATGTATTAATAAAGAATGCTGTCCACTTTCACTAGGTGTTTTCTCAGAAAATCCACAAAACCTTTTGGCCTTCTTGTGTAAATGATAGAATTTAGAAGTCCTAAGAAGAATGTGAATCTTGTTTTTCAATTTGCTTTGGCCAAAAAGATCAGAGACAAATTCAGACTAACTTTAGTATTTGGGGATATTGCATACTTATAGAAGGCTTTTCTGTGCATTAATTTTCCTTTTGCTATACCTTACTATACTTTGACATTCCCTTTACCCTTTGTCGTTGTTGTTGTTAAAGACAGGGTCTCACTTGGTAGTTCAGGCTGGCCCTCAGCTCACTATGTAGCCCAGGCCAGCCTCGAACTCACAGCAATCCTCCTGCATCAGACTCCGGAGTAGAGATTACAGACGTGAGCCCCCATGCCCAGCACTGTGGTATGTGGTTATGGAGTGCTGGGTTTACAAGCGTGAGTCACCACACCCAGCACTGTGGTATACGGTTACCAGGGATCGAACTCGGGACCTTGTGCTTGCAAGGCAGACGCCAGAACTAAGCTAAGTCCCCAGCCCTACCCTTACTTTTAAAGGCATTTTACCATCATTTCATCTTTTGTGCATTATTGAAAGATACTGTAAATGCCTTTTGGAACTAACCAAGTATAAATCAGTCCGTTGCTTAACCAGTCACAATGTAAAGGGTCAAATGTTCCAACTGTCATCCTGATAGTATTATTAAGAGTATCTGATTCCACTTCTCCTAGTGGCGCGTTCACCACGCCACTCTGATTTTACTATAGCTTTTCCGATAGTGGACTTTTTCTATAGAGAATGGAAAGGTAAGACTGGATTCATTATGCCTTTCTTTCTATCTTTCTGAAACAGGTTCTCACTCTGTAGTTCAGACTGGCCCGGCACTCACTATGTAGCCTTGAAACTTGCAGCAATCCTCCTGCCTCATCTTCTTGAGTGCTGGGATCACAGGTGTAGGCCACCATGCCTCAGGGCAATTGTTACACTGAATTGCTAAAAGCAATTTTATTTTTCACAGGTTAACACAAAAACCCAAATACCAATTTATTGCACTGGATTGCAGAAAGATTATGAACTTCCTCTTGAAATTTAGAGTTAGGATCACTATTCCTATCACACATGATTTTGATGTGGCACAAAATGAGCTTACTAATCCTACAGATTCTGGCCAGTTCAGCAGTTTATTAAAATGGCTGAAACCAAAGATCTTAGGGGATCAGGCAAAGAAACAAGGGCTCCATTTTAAGTTTACGTAGGCGGAGAAATATGCATTACTGCACACTTCTGATAGAGGCCCAACTGCAACTGGGGAGTTGATTTCATGCAAAGATTTTGGGTGAGTGCTTGTGTTTAAGCGTGTGTACATGTGTCCTGAGGTACCAAACACCTGCACCCTCTTCGGTCTCGGGTTGAGACAGATAGAGTTCATCACTTTGAATATCTGACAGGGTGGGGTAAGGTCAGGAAGATGATGGAACAACTCTTGATTTTTTTTTTCTTTAAATCTCAACCCTTTCCCAAACCCCTATAATTCTTAAGTCTTGCCCTTAGCAAGGTCATGAAGAAATGATTGGATGGAAAGTTCTGACCCCAGACTACAGAGTATAGAAGTCACAAAACCCTGTTCAGTCCTTCTCATTAAACTTTTGGGCTTTATTTATTTGTTTATTCTTTTAATACCACCATTACATATTACACAAAAATAAAAGTCAAATGAACTTGGTATTTATAAATTATTAAATAAAAATACAGGAATATATATTTATATTTATAGAGCTTTTTCTTTTCTTCTAAACTAACCAAATCTGTTCTCCTGCCGTTTTATGATTTAAAAAAGTAAAATAGTGTATGTATGCCCTAGAATAAGTGGGGAGTAGGATTATAATTGCAGGACTGAGTTGCCCTACTTCTGCTCTTTCCTTGGCCTAAGCAAAGTCTCTATTTGTCCTTGGGCTCCAGAGAGCAAGAGATACCCTCTCTACCTATTTACTCTTTGAAAAATGGGAATTACACATATTTCTCTCATTTAAAAAAAGTGAAATAGATTTAAAAATTGGGAGCCATACTCAGCCTTCTTGGCCAAGAGCTAATCCCAAGGAACTATATGGCTCTAGAAGAGTCCCTAGTTTTCCCTGACAGAAGTCTCTGGGGTTTCCATTGCCCCTCAAACCAAGGGCAGGACAGGTTGGCCAACACTGCCCACCGCAAGCCCATCCCACTTACGCTTCTGGGAAACCAGACCAAGCCCTTTTCCTCTCAGCAAACAAACTCTTCTTCCACCCATGTGTGAAGGCCTCAGAGCAAGGCACATCAGGCCCATCACCTGACTGCGGTCCCTGCTGCCCTGTTTGCTAAAGGCCCCAGGAATGTGAACATGGACAGGCTTCCTGTGAGAGAGGGTGAGGTGAAGAGTTTGCCCCAAACCTGGGAGAGTACAGGCTCCAATTGGAAGTGATGGTCTGGTAAGTGGTTTTCCAACTTTTTTTTCAGCAGCAAACCCCTTAATGCAAATAAAATCTTACCCTGAACCCCGATATATAAAACAGCGACATGGGGAGTTGTTCTCTTTGAGGGCAAGTTCAGAGCCTGCTCAGCCCCCCACCCCTTTCATCTCCCCAAGGACTCCTGAGGCAACCCCTAGGACACTTTGGGGTTCTGCCAAGCAGTTTGAAAACCACTGGCCTAGCTTGACCTGAGCAAGTCAGAGACCCGACCCCACCCCAACTGCCCGCCGCAGACTGGCTCTTGAGCTTCTGGCATCAGCGTACTCACCCAGTGGCACATGCAGTCTTCACCTCCCCCGTGAACACCATTAGAAAGTGCAGCCCTCTTTCAAAAGCAAAGGTCTGGACTAAACCTGAGGCCAGTGTGGTCCCACCTTCTAGCACAGCTGTCTATGGTGCCACACTCTGGGATCAAGCGAATATCTCCAAGAAGCATCAGCTGTGGTTGTGCTAAGCTGATCATCGCTTAGAGTTGCGGGCAGGGTTCTAGAGCACTATGAATGAAGTCAGCAATGGAGAGCAGCAATTTTAGCACCTCAAAAAGTGCAGCAGTGAGTCTGGCTCAGGGCATGCATTTGGAGTGAATCGTTTCTTCCTTGAGAGAAAAAGCTATAGTTCGGAATTTGTTCTAGAGGACTGTGAGTTCTACAGTTAGCATCCTCAGATTCTGAGATACAAAGAACACCCATGCAAACAGCGTGGCTTCAAATGCAATAAATGCTTCTAGGTCATGGCAGGTACTCTAGAACCCATACTCTTGGCCCCTCATAAAGCAGCACAGAAGCCCACCACACTGACGAGGCCAGTCATGGAGCACAGTCACCCTCACACCCACGGGGTTCAGAGCTGAAATCATCCTCTCAAGACACTGACAGTCTTACTGAGACCTGTTGTGGACCCCAGACTGTTTTCTAGGTCAGCATTTGTCTGCATCCTCAAAAGGAAAATCAGAAGCCCAATTTAGAGTTTCCATTCAGATAAAAGGCTCCCAGACACAGGGAACACCTTGGGCACCACTGTGCCCCAGTGGGAGGGGAGGGTGGCAGGCAGCCCAGCTACTGAAGCCTCCACCCGCCCAGCTCCACAGCCTCGGCCTTCGGTCAGAGCCCAGGCCGCAGCAGCAAGTGCGTGATGCACGAGGAAGGGGGCTGAGGAAGGAACAAGGCCAGCTGCAGAGCTGCTCTTCTCGCCAAGCTGGGCCAAGGACTTTCTGCGGAGAAGAGCCAGCACCCTCAGCCTGGATACAGTGTTTCTCCCTCAGCCTTGAGACAGCAGGGGAAGGGGATGGGGCAGGGACAAGGGAAGGGGTCGCTGAGAGGAGGGGCAGAGGACCGTCCCTTGTTATTACCGATGCTAGAGGGAGTGTTTTCTCCTTGAAGAATCCCGCCACTGCCAGATCACACGAACAGCCCAGCATGCACATGCACACGCGTGTCAGACAGCGGGCAGCCACAGCCGCCTCCCCCAGTCACCTGAGAACCCCAAGCTTCCATGTCAAAGAGATGAGCCCTCCAGGTTCCTCAAATCCTACTCATCCACTGGAGACGCAATTCCTTACGCAAGGCCACCTTCCTCGGGGCTGCAAACCAAGCTCCAGGGAGGTTCGTGGCAGGACCTACAGGAACGGCTCCCCCACCACCCCCAGCCCTGGAATGACTTGTCCCCTGCCCCTTCCTAAAACATTCCCCAACGTCTCCAGCTCACTCTTCCAACTCTGCCTGGCACACTCAGCCCCTCACCCTCTACCTGTTCCCTGCCCTGCCCTGCTGCACGTCCATCCATTCACCCCACTTCTTCTAAGGGCATTCTCTGTTCGGTTTCTATCCTCCTGGCCATACCTAGCCCCACCTGGCCTCGGACTGTTTCACTTGCTAGCAAAAAAGGCCCCTACAGTTACCAGGGCCCCCAGTGCCACGGCCCCCGTCAGCACTGTCCTCACTGATGCCCAGTTCCCCTCCCGCAGACGCCGCGCCTCCTCCAGGGCCCCGTCCCCGTATAGAGCTGTGAACTCCGCCTGTGGGAGAGAAGGGAAGTAGGAGAGAAAGAAGGAGAAAGGGATATCAGGAGAGGAGAGAGTGGAGAGAAGAGGAGAGGAAGAGTTCCAGTTCCATCCACTGTGAGCACGACCCCGTACCCAGCTTGTCTCCGACTTGAGAGCTCTACTGACTGCAAACCCCTCTTTGCCCCAGGGGCCTAACGCTCCCTCCTTTAAGTAAAATCCATCCTTTCCTTGGCAAAAAGTCTACTCAGAACTGGCATCCTTTGCCAAGGCTTTTCTGACCACCACCATCCCTGAGCCTCCCCATCTCTCACACATGTGCTCAGTGTAACACCTTTGGACTGCGGGCACCCCTTGGGCGCCATGCATTCTGCCCTCTGCTTGGGACCATGATCCCATCCAGTGATTACTGCATGGCAGCCCTGGAGTGCAGGTCCAATGTGATGCTCACAGTGAGGGCATCTTAATCTGACTCCACCTAAAGAGGACGATACAAGCCCCCATGCTTCCTTCCCAGCACAGCCGCCCTGCCGCCAGTCAGAGCCCCCATCTCCCCCTGGAGATCAGCTTTGCAGAGGGATGTGCAGAGCAGCAACTGAGAAGCTTCTTACCCAGCCCCCGCTGCTGTGGATCCAGTCGGCCAGGCGCGTCTCCAAGTAGGCCACCATCCACTCCTGCACTTGGCCCACCAGTGGTTCCATCTCTTTGTTGACACTCTCAGCACACAAGGCAGCCCCAAAGACAAAGAAGGCCACAAGACGGCCCCAGTTGGGGCCCCCTTGGAAAAGTTCGTCGGAGACCTGGGTGAAGCGTTGCTGGGCCGAGCCGGGGGTCACATGCAGCTGAGCAGCCAGATCAGAGAAGGTGCGCCGGAAGCGGGTCTCGAACTCATCTCCAGCTGCCCGCATGGCTTGGTGCAGCGGCTCAGCTGCTGGGCCCTCCCCAGGGCCAGCTCCACAGACATAACCCTTCTGCCTCAGCTTATAGCCTACAAAGTCAGCCACCAGAGCCCGTGTGTCTGGGGCCGAGGCTGGGGTCGCCATCCGGGCGGCTGTATGGGGCAAGGATGAGACTGGCATGAATACAGGGAGGTATGGACAGGGACAGAGGGGATGTATCCAGTCTGGCCAACCCAAAAAGACGGTGTGGTGGGGCGGGGGTGAGGAGGATGTGCTCAGTGACTACTGGGAAAGAGAGGCAAGAACAAGAGATTGATGTCATGGTGTGGGCCAGGGCCTGAGGGGCTGGCCAATGTATTTGGAATATTCCAAATTAGATGTAAAACAAGAACATTTTATTTTTGAATACTTTAGATTGTTTTCAAAAGGCCAACGCCAGCTCTAAGGTACCCGGACACCCCTCCCCCACCCACCCCGCTAAAGTGAACACCTTGTTTTGCTACAAGAAGGGGCTTGGGACCTCCGCAGAAGCAAGAAGTGACAATGGGGAGGGAACGGACTGAAGAGAAAGGTGGGAGAAGGCAAGGGCTGCCCGGGGCAGAGAAAAGACGGACACTCACCCAGCCTGGATGGCAGCTCTTAGGACCCAGTGCTGGTGGCAAGGAGCCCCCACCTGGGGCCTTTCATCCTCCCCGCCAGCTTGGGAGTCCTGGAAAGGGAAAAGAGAGATCAGAACTGGGCAGGGAAGGCCAAGGATCAGACTCTGGCCTGAGAAGCACAGGGTTGCAGCTCCTGGGACCCGGCCCCTGCCCCCAACGCTCTACCAGCTGTGTGGCCGAATCCATGTTCCATGACTGTCCTCCCGGGAAACCCAGGGCCAAGGGCTTCCTGCCGGCACCATCCTATTCTCGGCTCCCCTCAGCGTGGCCCAAAGGCCCAGCTCCTCCTTTACTCCCACCCTCAGCAAGTCTCCAACCCCGCCCGCCTGCCAGGTTAGGGATCTCACGGGTCAGGCCGCCGCCGGGATCCGGGCCGTTTCCTGGTGCAGGAGCGGGGAGGGAGGGAGGAAGGGAGGGAGGGAGGGAAGGAAGGAGGGGGGAAGGGGAGGGCCCGGCGCCGGGTGATGATGGGACCCAGAGATGCGTCCAGAGAGAGGGGCGGGGCTGGGACGCAGGGCTGGAAAGGGCCACAAGTTGGAAAGAGAAGGCCGCGGAAAGCAAAGAATGGATTCATGGACAGGGCCCCATGAGCCGCGCTGCTGAGCCTCCAGGCTGCCCGGGGAAGTGCACTGGGCCTCCGAGCAAACTCAGCACTTCCGGAAGGTCTCTGCTGTTCCACGCACTTGTTGAACTTTCCCAAGCCTGGATTGTGTCTGGAAAAGAAGCAGTTCCCAGGAAGCCAGAGGCTGTCTCGTCCTGTGGGAATGGCAAACACCACCAGGTCACGAAGCCCTTTTCCTTGTCTTTACTCCAGGGTTTGTAATGGAGTGGTCTCTTCCTGGGTGGGGGCTTCAGCCGGGTGTCAGGCCGCAGGACTCAGACTGCAAGCGGCCACTGCAGGTACTTAGCTTCTTCATCATCATCTTCTTTTTCTTTTGCTTTCTTTTTTGTTCCGTTTTGGACCTCGAACTGAGGACTTTGAGCTTGCCAGGCAGGCGCAACACCACTAAACTACATCCCTGACCCTTCTTTATCTTTGTCATCGGATTGATTTTTTTAAAAAATTTAATCTAACACAAACTTATTCTCACAATGGAAAAAAAATTGCACAAAAAGAATCACACTGTAAAATAAAATACAAGTCTCCCCCAGCAGTTTGCCGATATGAAGGTTGACATGTATTTCTGCTATTCTACATGGCAGTATATTCATGCAGGGTGCTCCCCTCCCCAACCCACATGTGAAGCAGGCTGCCCACACCGATCTGCCTGGAGGCACCCACAGTCATGCGGCCAGGCCAGTGGGCTCTTGGAGCTGGCAGTTCCTTCAGTTCCCTTTGGGAATGGCCGAAACCCAATTCTCCTCCTTTACTCTGGTTCTTTTCTTTTGGTTTCCTCTGCTTTGCTTCTACCTCAAACCTATGCCTTCAGGCTCCTATCTTCCTACGGTTACAAGGAAAAGCAGGGTTGTTTTACTTTCTGAAACAATAACAGTAACAACAAGTAGAAGTCTTATTAAGAATTAAGTCCTGGGGCCGGGGATATACCTCAGTATTTCCGGCGCCTGTTTTGCAAGCGCAAAAGCTCGGGTTCTATCCCCCGTAACCACATACAATACTGGGTGTGGAGACTCACGCCCAGCAGCAACCAGTACCACGTACCACAGTGCGGGGCGTGGTGGCTCACGCCTGTAATCCCAGCACTCGGGAGGCAGAGGCAGGAGGGCTGTCTTGCAAGCGCGAAAGCCAAACTAAATTATTTCTTGATAGACAAGAATATATTTTGGGGGGCTGGGGATTTAGCTCAGTGGTTCCAGCACCTGAACTACAAAGCGAGACCCTGTCTCAAAAAAAAGAATTAAGTCCTTTCTTTACAAGTTTTTGTTTTGTTTTGAAGTACTGCTGTAATTGATCTTTTTCTTTTCTTTTTTTTTTTTCTTTTTAGGTTTTTTGAGACAAGGGTCTCGCTTTGTGGTTCAGGCTGGCCCTGAGCTCAGCCTCAAACTCACATCACAGCAATCCTCCTGCTTCTGTCTCCCTAGTGCTGGGATTATAGGCATGAGCCACCACGCCTGGTGCTGTGGTATGTGGTACTGGTTGCTGCTGGGGTGAGTCTCCACACCCAGTATGGTATGTGGTTTCTGGGGGTCGAACCTGGGTCCTTGCGCTTGCAAGACAGGCACCGGAACCACTGAGCTAACTCCCAGCCCTTTTATTCTTTTTTTGAGACAGATCTCACTACATATGTAATTCAGATTGAACCTGAACTCATTATCTATCCCATGTTTGCCTCAAACTCATGGCAATCCTCCTGCATCAGCCTCCGGGGTACTGGGATTGTAGGTGTTTGCCGCCACCATATCCAGTTGAATTTTTTGGGGGGGGTGGGGTGGGGCAGGGTCTCTTCTGTAGTGCAAACTGTCCTTGAATTCACTGTGTTACCCAGGCTTGCCTTAAACTTGCAGCAA
Source organism: Petromus typicus (assembly GCA_004026965.1). Classification (NCBI taxonomy): domain Eukaryota; kingdom Metazoa; phylum Chordata; class Mammalia; order Rodentia; family Petromuridae; genus Petromus; species Petromus typicus. The sequence continues at coordinate 21,185 of PVIR01021760.1, forward strand.
TTCTCCTGCCTCAGCCTCTAAATATTACAAGTATGTGCCACCCTACCTGGCCAGCTGTAATCTTAAACAATTTTTTTTTTCTGGGATTGAACCCAGGGCCGTAGTTCACAGTGAACTACATCCCCAGACCTCTTAAAAATTTTTTATTTTGCTGTATTATCTTACCAAGTCACTAAATTGCCCAGTCTGGGCTTGAATTCACCATCCTCCTGCCTCAGCCGTTCAGAGTTCTGGGATGATGGTATGTACCACCACACCTGGCTTGTTTTACGGATTTTATTTTTACTTCAATCCTAACGCTGTTTTAGCCTCCTCCTAAGGATGATGATATTGAAACTTGGCTGTCATAGACTGATACAGGAAGAAACCAAGACTTAATCTAAATGTCAGTCCTGAAAGTTTAGTGTTAACTTGGGCTTTTTATTGCCTCCAGATCACCTGTGCCCTCCTGGTCGCGTTGTTCTCACAGCTGGAAGGCACAGCAATCACTGAGTGCCCTAGAACGTGCCCATGGCTCCACTCATTTCCATCAACCTCATTTGTGTCTCTTTCTTGAGCAGGTCAGTCTGACTGCCGCCAGCCAGGCTGCCCCCTTCATCGCAGGCTAATGTAGTTTCTTTTAAGATCCTTCCTTGCAATAAATACTGTGTTTTACATTTCAAGTAAATGTCTCAGACAAGTATATTTCTGTCTGCCCCTTTACTAACAAGCTCCTTAAGAATTGGAATTGAGGTGGATTCATTTTGTGTCTTCAAGGCCAAAGTGTCCTTTGTTGACCAAATGAATCAATCAAGGCCTCTGGCTATTGATTAGTCCCATCCAGATGCTTGAAGATCACTGCAGTGGCTATTTAAGAAATACTGATTTGGGTCTTCCAAGCACAAAGTCTGAGTTCAATCCCTCATACTGCAAAAGGAAAAAGAAAGAATGAAACACTGATTTAGGATAAAGATTCAGTGTCAATCTGACCAGCCAGAACAGCTGCTGGACCAACATAATTTATAACTGGTCCAAAGCTATGGACCTCAAGGATCTCCTCAGATCAACACCACAGAGCCAAAGAATGGCAGCTAAATTTGTAGCCAAAGCAACAGTCTTAGCCGGGTGTGGCGGCACATGCCTATAATCACAGCACTACAGAGGCAGAGGCAGGAGTTTGAGGCCATACTGAACCAGAAATGGAGACCTTTACTCAAAAAACAAACAAAAAACCCAAGCAACAGAGTCTTTACCTAACAAAACTAAAGCCACATAGGCTGGCCTTGAACCTCTGTATTTTATGTTAGTGAAACGTTTTTCCAGTTCAAGAAGGTCTCTATAAACTGCTAAATGGTGCTATTAATTAGTGTATGATAATCATATCCTAAGATATAAAGAGAGAATATATTCATGGGTTTTATATGTATGTGTGGAAGAAAAACTCAATATGGCTTTTAAAAAAATGAGTGCTTTAAGGGCTGAGAATGTAGCTCAGTGGCACAGAGGCTGCCTGGCATGGACGAGGCCCTGAGTTTGATTTCTGGTACCAAAAAAAAAATGGTTTTGCTACGGTTGAAACAGACATGAAAATGCAAATAGAAATGAATTGTACAATAAGAAAATACTGTGTCTTACTGTTTATTTTCAATTTTGTCAGTTGTGATTTTTCAGTTAAACTATCCTGATCTAAATTGAAAGACTTCATTTCTACTCTAGTATTTCCTATTTTACTTCTCTGAAGATTTCAACATCTTAATTTATTTATTTATTTTTTGTTTTGGTTTTTTGAAACAAGGTCTCACTTTGTAGTTCAGGTTGGCCATGAGCTCAGCCTCAAACTCACAGCAATCCTCCTGCCTCTGCCTCCCGAGTGCTGGGATTATAGGGATAAACCACGATGCCCGGCACTGTGGTATGTGGTACTGATTGCTGGTGAGCATGAGTCACCACATCCAGCAGTGTTGTGTGTGGTTGCCTGGGATCGAAAGCTGGCCTTTGTGCTTGCAAGGCAGGCGTCGGAAGCACTGGACTAAATCCCTGGCCCTCAATGTCTTAAATTTTTAACCTTAGGGGGCGGGGGATTTAGCTCAATATTTCCAGCATCAGCCTTGCAAGTGCAAGGGCATACGTTCGATCCCTGAAACCACAAACAATAATGCTGGGCATGGAGACTCACACCCACCAGCAATCAGTACCACACACCACAGTGCTGAGTGTGGTGGCTCACGCCTATAATCCCATCACTCAGGACGCAGAGGCAGGAGGATTGCTATGAGTTTGAGGCTGAGCTCAGGGCCAGCCTGAATTACAAAGTGAGACCCTGTCTCAAAAAAAAAAAAAAAAAAATTTAACCTTATACTGCATAGTCAAATGGCTAAGAGAGTAGACTGTAGGCATGCACTGCTGAGGTCTTAATTGTAGCTCCCTAGTTATTAACTATGTGACTCTGGGTAAGAGTTTTGCCTTTCTTTCTTCCTTCAATTTCCCTATGATAAGTGTATATCATGAGTTGATAATTTTAGAACTTTTACAACAGTACTTATCACATTTTAAGATTAGTAGGGAACTTCAAAAAAAGGTCCTAAAAACAGGCTTCTTCCATTAATATGGTGGGGGGAGATCTTCAGTCCTGTGGGATCTTTTACTGGAAGTTGAACCCCATAGCCTAGCTGTAAGAGAGGCGTGTGCTCATTCATTCACTAACTGGACGACCTACCCTGTGGTAAAACTGAGCAGCAGATACTGGCCCTACCTCACTGTTTACAGCTGGATTGGAGATCAGACCTCGAATGCACTTTTTCACAGGTGAGACAGTTAAGGCCAGTGAAGGTGTGCTTTGCTCCGGGTCACATAGCTGCAGGCCTGGGACTAGAGCTAATCAGTTCTGGCCTCTTTCCAGTGGGCAGATTTCAGCTTTTGTGAGTGCCACAGCTCACCGTCTATTTGACTCTGCCTGGCTCTCAGGACATTTCCATCTTTGCCCCCACTGCCACCCGCTTTCCAAACCTGGAGTCTAGGTTTAAGAAAACCGTGAACCCTGAAGACAAAGTTACATATTGAATGTTTTAAATCTTCAAGAAAAGGAAAGGTTATTCCTTCCTTCCTTTTTTAACCCTCCCCATGCCAGAAAGGCTCAGGACGTTAAAAACAATTAAAAAGGCCTGGTGGCCTCACTTGGGACCGAAAGGATGGAGTCCCCGCCCCCTGGTGCAGCAGCGAAGACAGATCAGGAGCCACCTGTCAGAGGACTGTGGGCGGGGGCCGAAGCCGAGAGGCCTGCAGAACCGGCAGGAGCTCACGGTCGGAGCTGACAGCTCCTAGGAGGCAGTATGGGATAGTGTAAGACCCTGGCAGCTGACGGCCAGAGGGAGGTAAAGGTCGTCACGGAGACGAGGCCGAGCAACGGGAGGTGGAGGATCCTGGAGGTGACAGCAAGGAGAGTACGCAGCGGCAAGGAACTGCTGCAGGGCGGGCCCAGAGACTTCGGTGCCGCTGCGCCATAGGGCGGGAGGGAGCGAGAAAGGACGATCCGCACCGGGGCAAGGGTGCCATGTCCCACGAGCGGCCGCCCCGCACTGACATCCCCCGCAACCTAAGCTTTATAGCTGCGCTGACTGAGCGCGCCTACTACCGCAGCCAGCGGCCCAGCCTCGAGGAGGAGCCGGAGGAGGAGCCAGGCGAGGGCGGGACACGACTCGGGGCTCGGCCCCGTGCTCACGCTCCCAGTCGGAGCCGGAGGGCCCGCTCAGCGCCTGCCGGGGGCAGCGGGGTCCGGGCACCTCGCAGCCGTAGCCCCGACACCCGCAAGAGAGTGCGTTTCGCCGACGCGCTGGGGCTGGAGCTGGCCGCCGTGCGCCGCTTCCGCCCGGGAGAGCTGCCCCGGGTGCCCCGCCACGTGCAAATCCAGCTGCAGAGGGACGCCCTCCGCCACTTTGTGCCGTGCCAGCCGCGCACCCGCAGCCTCCAGGTAGGCAGCAGGGCCCGTTCCCCTCGCTGGTACCCCCCCTCGCCCGCCCAGCCCGATAGGGGCGTGCTGTGTGTGACCGCCGCCGGGCCACTGGAGTGGCCCCGCATTCTGCAAGCCGGGCGCTGCGTTGGCTTCTGATTGGCTCAGTGCCTCACTCTGAACCCGCCCTCTCCCCCTCCCGCCCCGGCTCCCTTCTTCTCGCTCCTTTTTCCTCAGGAGGCGCGCGCCGCCCTGGAGCCGGCCAGCGAGCCCGGATTCGCCGCCCGCCTACATGCTCAGCGCATCTGCCTGGAACGCGCCGAGGCGGGCCCGCTGGGCGTAGCCGGGAGCGCGCGCGTGCTGGACCTGGCTTACGAGAAGCGCGTGAGCGTGCGCTGGAGCGCCGACGGCTGGCGGAGCCAGCGCGAGGCCCCGGCTGCCTACGCCGGCCCGGCCCCGCCCCCGCCGCGCGCGGACCGCTTCGCCTTCCGTCTGCCCGCGCCGCCAGTCGGGGGCGCCCTGCTCTTCGCCCTGCGCTACCGTGTGACGGGTCACGAGTTCTGGGACAACAACGGCGGCCGTGACTATGCTCTACGTGGCCCGGAGCACCCGGGCAGTGGCGGAGCTCCGGAGCTCCAGGGCTGGGTCCACTTTATTTGAGATGAGGCAGCTGCAGCCCACGGCGGGGAGGAGGGAGTCCAAGGCACCCAGAGGCAGGGGAAGCCCTAGTGGCGGAGGATGGGAGAAATCGAGATTGGCGAGCAGCTGTCCGGGAGAGTTTTATGAGGGAAGGCTGCGCGTGAGTGGAGGGAACCCGAACCTAAGCGGAGGCTGGAGGGATTGCAGACTACTAAAGGATGATGGTGGCCACCTCTTCAGCGATGTGCTTCAGCAGGAGTAGGTAGCCAGAGGTTTGGGAGTGAGGAGCATTGTGGATCGAAGAGGTTTGAAGTCCTTTCAGCTGCCGATTCCCTTTCATCAGCCTTTGCCACCTCAGGTCCCTCAGTCCCGCCCATCCTAGCTTTTTATCAACCATCTTTGCCTTGCTTACTTCCAAGGCCACTACTCCCTGGGCCCTGGCTTTATAACCGGGTTCCCTGTCACCCAACAGTTTCCGATTTCAGTCGCCACAGAGTGACTGAATGGGAAGTGCTGACAGTTGAGCTGCCCCCAGCATACAGGCTTCATAAGGATCGTGAGGGAGGCAAAAGCAACTCCAGGTCTGTCCTCAGGCACTCAAGAGGTTGGAACACTCAGGAGCTTCCAGGAAAAATCCCAGCCTTACTTTTCTGGGTGCCTTTTAATAACCTGTAAGCACTTTATGGATAGCGTTTGTCAGGGGACCATGAATTATAGAATAACTATTCCGATTTATTCCTACTGCCTAAGAAGAAAAGGAAGTCCCTGGCTAGTTGAACTACTTTGAGCAAATTACTTAAGTTCTTTCGTCCCCCATTTCGTGGGTGGAGAAACAGGATTTGAGTTAGGTGATCTCATGAGGCTACTTTTTTGACATTTGTGATCTAGGCAGAGTCCAGTGTAGATTAGCATTTCCAGTCTCGTATTGCAGTTCAGAACACAGCGCTGAGCAGGGGTGGGAGCTGAGTGTGGGTCCTCTAGTTTTCAGCACAGATAACTCCAGAGCCCAGGAAATGTCCCCACAACCAGTCTGCAGCCTGGGGATATTCTAGAGCCTTTTCCAGAGCTTATTCTTTGCTCCTTGTTTCTGCTTTTGCCTCCAAAGATTTCCAGCCTGGGTGCTCTGAGACCTCCTTGGGTAAATGATGCCAGTGTGACAAGGTGTGCACAATTGACAGTGAGACAATGTGTGCATCTCTTTTGCAGATAAAAGATTATAGGTGTAATGAATGGAAAACATCAAGCATGAGAGTAGCTTGAAATTTAAATGGCGTCAGAAGATGGCGGTCTGGTCCTTATCCTGAGCAAGTGAAACGGGAAAGCTGAACTGCTCTGCTATATTCATGCCTGCAGTCTTTCCTGTTGGTCAGTTTTAATACAGAAGTCATTTCTTGGCTGGTTGCTCGTTTTGCCTTTCTTCTTACCCTATACCTAATCTCTTCTTTTTTCCTTTGTTCCCTTTGCTTCTCATCACTTTTCATGGAACATGTAGGGTATTTACCTTTATTTCCTACTTTCCCTCTTCATCCTTTAATCTCTACACTTGTCCATCCTTTCTTCCAAGACCATGGTTGATGCAACCTCCTCTCGGCTCCTTTACAAGGCTACCACTCACTCTTGTAAAGGGAAAAAGGGGATAAGAGGTAGTTCCTGACATTACAGATGAACAAGGAGCTCCTGGGTAATGAGCTCCTCATACCTTTTTCTGTTACTGACTTCTCAAAAGAAAGATTTCTAGCTCCTGTGCTCCTTGTCACTAAGGAAGGAGGTTGTGCACGTGCACCTCGCGTGCATTTGGAATGGAGGATGGGGCTTCTTACCATGTCCTTCCTGTACATAGCCTTAATCTTTAAAGAAAGCAGAGAGGACCCCCCTAGATTATTCCACAAATAAAGTACTTAAAAATAAAGGACTGATGATATAGCTTAGTATGAAGTCCCTGGATTTAATCCGCAGTGCCACAAAAGAAAAGCCATCTTGCAAGGAAAATGAAGAATTTCATGTATCTTACGAGTCAGCTTCAGGTGAAGAGAAAAGGGGGAGCCACTGAGGATTGCACAGTTGAGGCATGGAGGAAGAATCCGGGAAGTCTGGGTCAAGGTTCAGTATGTAATAATGTTTTGCTTGATTTGTCACATTAGTGTTATGTCATATTTGCAACAGAAATAGCTCACATAGGCTGGGGATTTAGCTCAGTGGTTCCACTGCCTGCCTTGCACCCACAAGGGCCCAGGTTCAATCCCTGGTAACCACATACAACAACAATGCCGGGGCATGGTGACTCACACCCACCAGCAGTCAGTACCACATACCACAGTGCCAGGTGTGGTGGTTTACACCTGTAATCCCACCACTAGTGAGGCAGAGGCAGGAAGATTGCTGTGAGTTCAAGGCTGGCCTGGGCTACATAGTGAGTTCGGGGCCAGCCTGAATTACAAAGCAAGACCCTGTCTCAAAAACAAAAGAAACACAAAGTAATAGCTCACATTTACTAATAATGTCTGCCAAAATTGTTTGGCGTGCTTGCTCCAAATAACCTTAGGGGTCGAGCATTGTCTTTATTCCTATTTTACTGATAAGTCCCAAAGAAGCTTAGTAATTTGTTCAAGATCACATGGTGAGTAAATTGCAGATTTATATAACCTATTGATCTCCAAAGCCCATGTGCTTAGCCATAATTTTATTAAGTTTTCCCTTTAGAAACAAAATAAGGAAGCAAGACATGGTGGTGCACATGTGTAATCCCAGTGGTCTGGGAGGCTGAGGCAGGTGGATTGCAAGTTTAGGCCCAGCCTGGGTAACTTAGTGACTTAGCAAGACTGCTCAAGATAAAAAAGGTTGGCCAGGGTTTTAGCTCAGTGGTTCCGGCACCTGTCTTGCAAGCGCGAGGGCCCAGGTTCGATCCCTGGTAACCACGTACCATTCTGGGCGTGGAGACTCACACCCAGCAGCAGTCAGTACCACATACCACAGTGCCCGGCATGGTGGCGCACTGCTGTAATCCCAGCACTCGGGAGGCAGAGGCAGGAGGATTGCTTTGATGTGAGTTGGAGGCTGAGCTCAGGGCTAGCCTGAACTACAGAGCGAGACCCTGTCTCAAAGAAAAAAAAGATAAAAAAGGTGATTGAGGATGTAGCTCACTGTGGAGGCCATTGGTTCAGTTATAGAGCCACAGGGGGAAAAAGTGAAAACCTTGCTATCTATCATCTTTTAGTAGGAAGATTATAGTTTCTAATTGTGCGCTACCTTCCCATCCTCCCGGTCTTCTGAACTGGCTTGGAGAAGGCAAAGCATTGAGGCC
>PVIR01021761.1:0-29052 GCA_004026965.1 Petromus typicus
AACCCAGCCCTTGTGTTTGCAAAACAGGCGCCAGAACCACTGAGCTAAATCCCTGGCCCCAAAGCCTAGTCTTTTATTTAAATTCAAGTGAACCCTGTTAAAGCTAACAAAAGGAAAATGACTGAAATAATATTTTAATCTTGTAATAAGAACCACTTTCTTTTGAATAAAAAGAATAGTCTTCCTTAACTGTAAACCTTTACAAAATAACCCTTAGACAAAGCACCTGTACAACATTCTATACAGGTACAGGCCTTTTTGTTGTTGTTTTTCATACATAAAATAGGCATAGTGATCATCTGTTTAATTTTGAAAATCGTTTCTACTGAAGAAGCCAAATATACAAATTTATTTTTCATCCAAAACTCATGATTCTATTATTTCTCAACTATAATAAATACTTCAGTTACTCATATACAACTTTTTTTCTTCCTCATTTTGTCAGTTGCTTTCAACAAGCCAAAAAGATTAAATAAATAAATTGAGATGTTAATGATTAAGTGACTTAGTCATCACAGTCCCCATAGATGACTTAACAGAAGACCCAGACTCCAGATCAGGTCTTCTGTGTTCAAATGTAAAATGTCCTGCCCAACACATATTGGCATTTGGGCATCAGACTTTGTGGAAATGACAACAATCATAAATACAACAGAAGCCAAGAAACAAGAAGAGGAGCTACAATGCAGAAGTTGCTACTACACCACTTGTGGTTTGCTTGGAGTTAATAAGGGGAAGAAGCCTGGAGTACTGACTTGGAAGAAGAGATGAAGTGAGAAAGAGATGTCTTTATCCTCACATTTCAACTGGGTCTATGCTGGACATTAATAATGTACACATACAGATGAGAATACTCAACATCGCATCTATCAGTTTCTCTGCAATTAAAATTGCTAATCAGTTTTGAATACATCACAGAGTTCTAAGGACTCAGTATCTGGCTGGATGATTAAGTGTTGAGAAAGGTATCTGGGCATGATTTTTTAATTGATCTGTACTCTAAACAAAAGGACCCTGTATTTTCTTCAGAGCCTTCATTAGAGAAGATTAAAATGTATCAGAAAACTTGTATACAGGATCAATGAAATGCTGCTTTAAAAGTGTAAAGCTGATACATACTAAGTGAAAGTGTACAGGGGCAAGTAGCTATATCAGCCACTAAAAGTTTTAAAGAGCAGCAAAGGAGATGGAATAACTGTCTGATGTACTTCAAATCCATGTGGACTCAAATAGGTATTATGACAGCTATTAAAACCTTACAGAAAGGCCTATAATCCCAGTACTTTGGAAAACTGAGGCAAGAGTATCACAAATTTCAGGCTAGTTTTGACAATGTTACAATTTAGAGAGATCTTGTCTCAAAATACAGAAATAGGGTTCAGAATGTAGCTCAGTATGAAGGCTCTCAGTTCTATTGCTAGTACCACTAAACAAATAAAGCCATAGAAAAATTACCACAATAAAAGTTTTCAGTATTTGAAATGGCATAAATAATTACCAAAATTTTTCTGGATTATATTAACTGCCTATTGGCTCAGAGAACCATAAACACTACACTGGTTAAGAAAATAAAAAGTCAAACAATTAAAAAAACTATAATCTCCAGTTTTGATTAATATAATCGTGCTTTTTTAAAAGTGAGTTTTCTGTACAGCTTTAGCAAAATAAATATTTTTCTTATACATAATCAAATACATTCAGTATATAAACTTAAGTGAATAAACATATGCATTAATGATAAATGATATGTAGATAGAATAATGTGTATTAACTATTTATGTCACCGTGTGCACATAGCCTCAACAAAGGAAACACAACCATTCTTTAAGGAATTTTCTGTTTAATTGGAGACATAAAACTGACAAATAACTGTACATTAAAAACAAGTAGAGAGCAGAGGTGAGAACAATTCTGATGATTTAACAGAGAGAGAGGTCAGAGATAGTTTGAAAATGGATGAGAAAAAGGACTTGAAATAATTTTTTTCTTTTTCAATGTTGGGGATGAAACCCATGTCCTTGCACTTGGTGGACAAGGACTCTACCATGGAGCTAAATTCCTGGCTTTGGAAGAATGAATTTTAATGGGTTCAACAGAAACAAACAAACAAACAAAAAAAAAATGACAAGACTCTAGACACACAGGCAAATAACGGCAGAGAAGTGGCGAAGCACTGACCATGAACATCTGGGAACAACATGCAATGGACTAGCAAGAATAAGAGGATGGAAATGTGGACTAGAACCAATCAGCAAAAAGTCTTGCAAGCCAGGCTGAAGAATTCTGTTTCCATTTCTCAAGTAACTAGAATTCATCCATTTCATGATTTTACCCCAGGAAAGAGTTAGAATATTTTCTAAATAGTCTAAGGATTAAGAATAGAACACTGTATGAGATATGAAGAAATCCTATTAAACAAATTATATTTTTCTACTTCCAAACATTTTGCTCAGGTTGCCAGAAAGCTGAAAGATAAATTTAGCGCTCATTTCATCTCAAGCACTTGCTTCATCTTGTTTCTTTGTAATTGATTTGTGATCTTTCCTTTCAGTTGTTTTGCTGTGCATCTCACTGTTCTAAGCCAAGTCATACCCTTTTTTGAGGGTATATACATCATACACAAATAAAACTAAAGTAACATCTGTCCACCAGGACAAAGCTGGAGGTGAAAAGCCAAGAGAATTTAGAATTCACCTATCAAGTGAAGCTCATTCTTCTATGACTATTTCATTGACAGATAACCACAACTAATGAGAAAACTCAGTTCATGCAACTTACAATAACACTACCATTTACAACTTCCGGATGCAGCAACCTATTCCTGCCTGGCCATCCATTTTGACCTTTCCTTTGAAATCACTGCTCCTACTAGATGCCAAAATGACCTTCCAAAACTGACAAGGCCTCCAAGGCTGCAGATATTTTCAGCTGTATCAGCCCTGGCTGCGACAGCGCTCTTCTGCATGACACTGACTGGCAAAGCTAGAGCTTCCTGTACTCATTTGACCTTTTAAACTCACAATATTTTGCTGTCAGTCAAAATTGAGTTTTCTCTTTCTGCATTATTTTCTGACACTAATTCTCTTGCTTACCTACAAAGAGATGACTGTAAGGATAAAATACATTTTTCTTTACATGAATATAAAATATTTCACTTATTCATGCATAGTCAACTGAACACTGGTAGAGGCTACAAAATGAATATTAGCTGGGATCTACACTACGCTTTCAAACTACCAGATTTCTTAAATTTAGTGGCAGTAAGACCTAATAAAGTATCATTTCTGCAATGTCCAATACGAAATCTGAGAGGGGTCTGAATTTTATAGCTGTAATTATTGTTTATATTTAATATTATATATCCAATGCTTAGCACAGTTACTAAAATAACTGAATTGAATATTTGTTAACATTACAGAATATGCAGATTAATACATTTCATTGTCTTAGAACTAGTTAACTAAAATACAGGTGTTTAATTTTCTTGCCAAATCATTATTACATTAGAATGGAATCTTTAAATCTAAATTTATCTATTTGTATGGATGTATCTATTCTCTGAAATGTTTGAATACATGAAGAGAAGATATTTTTTTCAGCACATGAACATACAGAAAATTGTTGCTATATGAGTAGTTTACAATTTGGCACTAGTAGAATAAAAGAACAATGGAAATTGATCTTAAGCCTTAGCAATATTCAAAAGAAATAATATGTTCATTTTTTTGTTCTGCTTCCACTTACAATCTATGGTATATTTTCATAAGACTATATCTGTACTAAAAGCAGATATGTCAGATATTAAATATGACATTAGAGTAAATTTACAAATTATCCATTATTTGCAAAATAGATCTCTTAGCTTCATACATTTATTCTGCTCAACTTTTATTTACAACTTTTGCACTACGCCATAATCATTTGTGGAATATACATGATATATGAGTATGACACAAAGATGTGCACAAACATGGACATGCGATAATTATTTCATTAAGCATTTGAGGGTAAGTGAAAAGTTAATCAGAATCTCCAAGTGAGTGCAGAGCTACTCAATTTTCAATGGCATGTTTGCTTATCTTAATGCTGGCAGCAGATTTCCATTTTTTAATAATGAGAGAAATGAACTGAATAACACTAATGCCTTCAATAATGTACCTGAATACATTATGAGCATATTTGCTGTACACTTTTGGGACTCAAGACACTTTTCAAGATGTGCCACTTAGCAAGCCATCCAACAGAACAATTGGCAGAGTGCTATGTCACTCAGAAGTGACATGAAAAACTTCACAGGTGGTAATGATTTTCAGTCTAACAGTAGATTCTGCTGATCTTGGGAAGTATTAGGTGTGAGTAGAATACTTAGTAAACCACACAAGCAGATTAGGCCATTTGATATAGCCCTTCCTTCAAAGCCTGTTACACATCAAAGTCTATTCCATCGTCTCTGCTGTTTTATGACCACAATGCTTCAGAAGACCTTTCACATCTTATCTCCTTTATTATGTCTTTCCAGAATTAGCTCAGAGGTCATCTCTAATTTCTATTGCTATAAATAATGTATTTCATTCTTACCATACTATAGATGGAAATTAACATACAAACTAAAAGTAAAATTTCAGGGTTAAGATCTCAGCTCTGAAGATGCCTTATTGCATCATCCTGAAGCAAACTACCTGACTTCAAGTTCTCTCCTGGTGACCCAGAGTGATAGCAATGCCTAAATTCTACTGCACCACGCAAGGGCTAAGTAAGGTCACATCTGCAAAGAATAGATGTTTACCAAATAAGAAGCTAGTGTTCAAATTGTTACAACTGCTGAGGGTCAGGCTGCTAATGGATATTTTTTTTTATTAACTTTTATCACTTACCCAAATCCTCACTAAATAATTACATGTTCACAAGTGTGCAAGTGTATATTTTTTAATGATACCTATATCTCCATGTACATTCTGTAAATGAAGAAATGCATAAAGTGTAGCTATAAAAGATACAGATTAAGTGTAGGAAGCTAAAGGATCTACTTTCTATCTAGTAGGTTAATAAATTTGCTCTGAAATACGATATTTACTCTGTTTGTCCATCTATATACTGAAATTGTTTTCATTATTTCATGGTAATAAATGAATGATAATAAATAATAAATGAATAATAATATTAATTAATAATAATAATATAATAATAATAAATGAATGGTTCATTTATTCTAAGGCATGAATTTCAGGAAATCACAAACTATATCCTGTAACAATATCTTACAGTAGAACTTTCTCTCCAATGGGCTTTAAATAATTTCTCACAATTTAAATAAATAACAGTAAGCAATAAAATTCAGAGTTTTCTAACATGAGATGTAATTAAATCCGGGAAACAAGGAATAATCACTTCAGAGCAGAATGGGGCTTAAAGAATATGCACTTTCACCACCTGGCAGTTTGGAAGCTGGCCTGCAAAACACAACTTTATTTCCTATGCACAAAGAAAAGCAACAGTAAAAAAGAGCATTGTGTGCATATCTAAAATTCTTTGTCATTAAATACAGCTCACTTCTCTCTTATGGATTTTTTCTTTTGTGGTAACATAAAAGTCATAAGATCTCAAACTTAATTGTCAATACTGAGTATTTGGAACTGCTCCTAAATCCAAGAGTCAAACATGAAAATAACTTGGATGAATGATACATTCCAATGTTTCTCTTAAAAAGCCAATTAATCTCTTCTGTCTAGTCAAGTATGGCACTATGTTTGAGCAATGCTTGTTTATCAAAATCTTAACAAGAAGTGTATATACTGAGTAACACTAGCTTAATAAATAATATGTTGGTTTTATTTTTCGGTAATATACACAGTGACTGAAGAGTTAATGTTTCTATGGAATGATTTTAGGCAAATTCCACACTCTGCCCACAAGCAGCCTATTCCTGGCTCCTCTGTTCCTACTTTGTTTTTGTCCTACCTTATTTATGAATATTTCTATCTCTACACTGGAAACTACTTTAAAAACAGGCACATCTGACCCCATCAGTGACACAGCAGGTTAGCAGCACATGGGCACTGCACTCAACAAATACTTGCTAAGTACGAATGCTTTCCTTTTAAGCCAAAAGCAAGACAAAGGAGCTTCCATTTTCTATCTCTAAACTGTCTATCATTTAATTTGGTATATTGTCAAAATAGTTCTGTGAACTAGAGATTTGTTAGCAAAGTGGCATGTCTCCCACAGAATAAGAGTTCAGTTAAGAGTTTATCTTCCATAGCCACAAGCTGTGTCACAGGGATAATCACAGCACACAGACGGAGATGTGAAAACTGTGTAATGCGAAAGTATAAAATGACCACACAAATGATCAACTTAGGGTGTGTTTTGAAGCTGCTCTATGGCACCATATTATTCCTATAAACACTCACTCCATATCTGTATATCCTGCATTTGTGGGTTCAAGCTACCATGGATTGAAAATATTTGGAAAAATAACTGAACGAGTACCGAACATGTAAAGATTTTTTTTTTCTTTTCATTATTCCCTAAACAACACAGGGTAGCTATTTCCATAGCATTTATATTCTACTAGGTATTTTAAGTAGTATAGAAATGATCTTAAATCTACAAGGGGCTTAGATATGCAGTTTTATTTAAGGAACCTAAAGATCTGTAGATTCTGACATCTGTGGGATATTGAAACCAATTCCCCCAAAATACTGACAGCCATTACACATAGTCTTTTAACTCCACGCACCTTCCCCTAAGGGATACCAAATAGATCTACCTACTGCCACATGCAGTAACACATCACAACACTGTAAGCCTTTTTAATGTATCTCTTGAAAACAGGAGGCCTAGTATGTTTTTATTTTCATAAATTTAAAAAAATGATGATTTGTTCAATGTCAAAGGAAAAAGGAATAAATTTCATTTGGCAGCCTTCTATATTATATGCTTGTGAGTCATGTTCACTGCATTAAGGGTCAAGTTCCTTAAATTACTTACTGTATCACAAACACAGTACTTATTCTCAAAGGCATCACACGATGAGGGGGTTAAAACTAAGAAAAGACCTGGCTTCAACCCAGTGTGACAGCTCATAAGCTATGTAAATTTAGGAAAGTAGGTTGACTTCTCTGAGTCTCTGTGTCCTCACCAATATGAGGAGGAACATGATTTGTGCCTCTTCAGACGATAATTGTTTATCACCTTTACCAGGCTGTTTTTCCTTACTTAGCCTTTTTCAGAAAGTAATGTAAGCTGGTGATGCCTCACAGATGACTGAATACTTTACTTGGCTCCTTCTATCTTGTTCTGAAGATTCCCCTCCACATTCTGTAGTATTTATTCTTCAACCTATTATCAGGTGCCCTCTCCGCCACACAGGATCCCCCCGGCCATTCGGTGCACAAAGACTTCCTTCCTTGAATTTCCTTTCTTCTTTCAGCTTCCCTCTTTGGTACTCAATTGTACGGTGCTTTACAGTGTTAACTCTTTGCATCTTTTTCTCCAATTAAATTATACATCAAAGAAGGTTAGAAACTATGTTAGGCTACTTTGGATCTGCCTCTTCTAACCTATTAGGATCTTTGACTCCTAATAAGTCCTCAATGTATGTTCCTAACTGATTACCTAGCAGAACATAATAGATGAATTGATTTTTCTATAGCCTTATTGTTAACATGATAAAGAAACCTTTTAAAGCAAAAGATCTCAGCCTTCATAAATTTTATTAGTGAGAGGCAAACATAAAATTCTTCCTAAACTAATTGTTCCCAATACAAGATCTGTATTTGAACTCCCAGTCCTTATGCCTATAAGCAGTATATGTGGTCCCCAGAAAGCTCTATGCAGAATTCTAGGTAGGTTATTTTTTATAGTATGATTTTTTTTTTGTGCTATACTTTTCAAATTATCTTCTTCAAAGGTCATGCAATGCCTCCAAAATTTACACCTGGGATAGTGACTTTCTTGTATTCTTCTTATTTGTTTTTTGCTCTGTTCATAAAAATATCTTAATAGCATCAAGGTGAGATATTCAACACCAAATGCCACTAAACTGACAATGCAGTTTTTCCTGAATGTCACAGCAATGAAATTCAAGTAGTGGTTCAAAGTAATTTGAAGTCAATTTGTCTACTTAACATTAATCCAATAATGTGATAAGAAGTCAAGAATTCCTAATTCTATTAATGTTTAGCCTTTATTACTTGAAAATGAGCTTTTTCTAAGCTTAATTTTGATATGGCAAAATATATTTTCAACATATCTGTAGCATGACGCAGAAACAAAACTAAAAAGAACTTTAGTAATAAAAAAGTCATGTACTAAATGTGCCATTCATACAATACTAACACCACAAAAAAAACTCAAAATGAAGTTTTATTAACATTATCCTCTAGCTCTATACAAATATTATCTATTTAAAGACCTGTCAGTTAGTTATGTTGTTTGTATATTCCTTTTCATGGATATAGATAATTTAAATAAATAGTAACTGATAAATTTTTATAAACAGAATATTTTTCCTTAAAATTATCTTTATTTCCTGCAGACTTTTGTATATATAATATAATATAATCTATCATGCTCTGATATTTTTTATTTAAACTATGTTCAGCTATTTATAAAAAGTATGTTGCAGATTAAAACAACACTGAAATTTCATCTCACTCCACAAAGACTGGCTGCCATTTCAGAATTAGCCAGCAGCAAATGTTGGCGAGGCTGCAGAGAAGAAGGAACCCTTCTCCACTGTTGGTGGGACTGTAGACTCGTACAACCTCTGTGGAGATCAGTTTGGAGATTCCTCAGAAAGCTAGGATTGGAAGTCCCATTTGACTTGGCCATTGCCCTGCTAGGTACATACACAAAAGAATTAAAAGTCTCATATCACAGTGACATATGTGCACCCATGTTTATAGCAACTCAGTTTGTGATTGCTACATCTTGGAAACAACCCAAATGTCCATCAAGTGGAGACTGGATAAAAAAGCTGTGTTTCTTCTACAGAATGGAGTATTACTCTGCCATAAAAAATGATAAATTTGCGTCATTTATACTTAAATACACATACTTTGAGGATACCCTCATAAGTGAAATAATAGGTCACAGATAGGTAAATATCACATCTTTTCTCTGGTATGAGAAAATAAAGATATAAATGAGTCCTAGAATGTATGTTATATATTGTGAAATAGAAAATACTCAAAGTGAAATAGGGTGAAGGGGAAAAAATAATGAGATTATAACAAAAAAGAAGGAAACAAATTTTATATATATATAGGGGGGTGGTAGGGTGGGTAGGGCTATGGGAAAAAATGAGAATTAAATTGTGTCTTATACTAGTACAAATACCCATTGTGGAGTGCAATTATGATGTGCATATGTAATATACCAATAAAGATTTCAATTTAAAAAAAAGTATGTAAGAAATTTAAAGAAAAAAGACTCCAATAAAGCTTTCTATTCTACTTGAAATATAACTATCTCATAACTCCAGGTAAACATTATCCATGTGTAACTGCTTATTTATTCCCATGTATAATATGTCCTTTTTTTTCAAGAGTGACTGATTATTGAGGATTTTATTTCCAGGAAAAAGAATACCACAGTTATACTGATACCCTCCCTAAAATAGCAAGGTCTGAGCAGTGTAAATGTCAGTCACATTGAGCACATTGCAAACTCATTTTATCATGTATTTATCTGCCACCTTGTTTATCACCAAGGATAGTTTACACAGTCATTCTATGCAGACTTAGTAAGACCCTAGGACTGCCTGGTTGACATTGAAACATTTCCCTGCAAATAATAATGTACCCCTAAGGGTGAGATTTGGCTTACTTTAGAAAACTATGGAATAAAGAATTTGGTGCGCTTTTATAATTCATCATATCCTGGTGTTTGACATTAATTGACAAAGGTAGGAAATCTTTCAAGAATTTGATGTGGGGGCCGGGGAGTTAGCTCAGTGGTTCCGGCGCCTGTCTTGCAAGCACAAGGACCCAGGTTCGATCCCCAGTAACCACATACAATACTGGGCATGGAGACTCACGCCCAGCAGCAACCAGTACCACATACCACAGTGCCGGGCGTGGTGGCGCATGCCTGTAATCCCAGGACTCGGGAGGCAGAGGCAGGAGGATTGCTGTGATGAGTTTGAGGCTGAGCTCAGGGCCAGCCTGAACCACAAAAGCGAGACCTTGTCTCAAAAAACCTAAAAAAAACCGAATTTGATGTATTATAACTTGATGTTTATTCAAGTTATAATCACTACTAAGACATACTGTTGTATTTTTCTTTTACCAATATTTAAAAAGATAATTGCTCTAACAGAGCTCTGATAAGATAATCAACAGTTTGTGATATGTAAATCTTGGAAACAACCCAAACGCCCATCAGCTGGAGACCGAATGAATAAAGAACATGGTTTTTTATAAAATGAAGTATTATTCTTCCATAAAGTATTATAAGTTTGAATCATTTATACTTAAATGGACATATATAGAGAGCGTACTCATAAATGAAATAAATAGGTCACAGGTGTAAATACTGTATCTTTTCTCTGGTATAAGAAACTGAAGATATAAATGAGTTCTGGAATGTATGGTAGATATTGTGAAATAGAAAATATTCAAAGGGAAAGGGGGTAGGAATAAGTAATGAGAGGAGAGAAAAAAGTGATGGTTAAAAGAAAGGAAGCGGACTTACATATATAGGGGGACAGGGAGCTGTACGGTGGGCAGGCAAATGGGAAAAAATGAGAATCAGGTCATGTCATATACTCGTAAAGATTCTCAATGTTAAGCGTGATCATGATGTGCACATACAATGCACAAATAAAGATTCAAATCTTAAAAAAATTAAGGAATTTTTGAACCAAAGGAGGCTTTAAAAATCATGTTTAAAATATTTAATAGCTTTCTTATTTGTATCTAATCAATTGCTATACTATGTAGATACTAAGATTTCACATTTTCCTTTGTTATTCTTGTTGTTCCCCTCACTTGGTTCTAGAGTCTACTCTGAACAAGCATAATCTTTCCTCTCCATCAATGTCCTATCCCTGCTCTATTAAATGGTTACAAAAATATAATTCCTATAAAACTACTTACCAAACAAATGTCTTTTCCATTGAGAGTAAACTTACTGGCACTGCTCCTCAGTATGACCAGTCTCCCTTCCCCAAGTGATTCCTCATTTCTCCTTACCCTATCAAGGTTCCTTCATACCTTTTCTTTCTACTATCTTGTTTTTTCCTTCTTCCAGAGTTTCCCCAAATGCTTTAGAATATGGGCCTCTTCTGAAGCCTGAGTGATTATAGGCTCAATTTCCTTCAGGAGTCCAATAAGAATATTTTTTCAATCTGTATTTTTTTTTTTTAACGTAAGAGCATGGGCTCTCAAAGTAGTTTACCTTGATTCAACTCCTTCTTCTGCTACTTACAGTTAGCTGGACATATTCAGGCTCAGGTTTTCCTGTTTGTGAATCTAGAAATATTAGCATCACTCATCCTAAGAAGAGTTCCAAGGAACATGTTAAGTAATTCTAGCCTAACACACAAAAAGTGCTCAAAAGTGTTAATAACTGTTATAACAACTATTATTTCCTTCAGTCTTCCTCATATGTTACTGGAGACAAGACTATCACTGGATTAAAAGTTTGCACAGTGTAATACATAAAAAATCAATTATCTTACTTCTGTAAATGACTGAAAAAATTTCAGTCATGCTCCCTATCCATTAAAATAAAGATAACAGGGCCTATGTTATAGCTATGAAAATATTAAATAAGATTTTATAAAAAAATATAAAGCAAGTGGCATCTTTTATTATCTTAATTTTATTTATCTGTTTATGAGTATATAATGTCCAAATTAAGATATGGAAAATGTCTTTTTCCCAAGATCTATTGGTCTTAACTGTTGGTCAACACACAAAAATGCAGTAAATATATAAATATATAAAACAATTATATCTACCTCATTTCTTACATTTACAAGAGTGTTATATTTCTCAGAACATGTCCTTTCCTGTGATATCTGTTTTTGTTGTTTTGCTTATGCTGCAATAAATACCAAACTTTCAAGACAAATTTAGATACAATGTTTATAGGGATTGGTACATTTTTTTCCTCAATTTGATATCAAAAAGAAGCAAAAACTTAATAAGCACAACTATCAGTGCTTGGGCATTTGATGGGGAAACACTGAGCTGCAAGTCTATCCCACAGCTCAGGGATTTTCCCATCAATTTTCCCACAGTGGAAGCCCAATTCTCTCCTTTTCTTTATACCTATTACTTTTCTTGACTACCCTCCAGTTCACTTTCTGCTAAGGTAAGACCATCTCATCTATCCACACGGAGTGCTGAAATGTCACCTTAAGGGCAATGCTTTTCTTGTGGTCAAACAAGACAGCAGGAAATAAAATCATTTTTACTATCATCAAGAATATTGGTTAGATAGATGACTGAATCTTTTGCTTTAGATAAACCTTGAATAGCATATATATAAACTCCAATACGGAGTTCAGGAAATGTCTTTGATAATTTTCCCACTGTGAATATGACCAGTGTAAGGCCTCACTGTGGCCCTTTGCTGTTCAACATAGTATATACTTAAAATGCATGTAAATGATTCTAAGTCTTTCACTATTGTTTTGTCATGCTCCCACTGCATAAGCAATTGTTACCACACGTTTTAGAATTTTTTGGAAGAGTCCAGTCACAATTACTGTATACAGATGTCATTATTAAAGTACAGAAATTACTAACAATGTGCTCTTTCACACACTAGCCTCTTAAAATATTAGAGATATTTTGTGAAAAGTCACAAAATTGTATTCATACTTGTGACACTTCTACCTCTATCCAAAACCTTCGGATACTAATTCTGTTTATTTACATCACTTTTCTTCTATTAAAGTCATGATAAATTACTCTGGCTGTTTTTGATTAAAATCTCCATTTCTTCCTTTGCTGTTTGTTATGTATTTTACATTTCTTTCCCAAAATGAAATCACTGTTTTCTTTGGTATGTTCAGCTACTATTTCCACTGCTGAACTCACTATACAGATTTTTAGCATATTTTAAAGTTTCCTAGGTATAATTGGCTGTTTATTTTCAATCTAGCTTTCTCTTTCACAAATTCTTTACATTTACTGTTTGCCTCAGTGAGTCATTTTGGTTTTTTAACCCTCTCTAATTATTTTGGCTGAAAAAGCTATTATTTTTTGGTATTCACTAACATGAATAACTAGTATAGATCATTTGGAAATCAAATTTTTTCTATAGAAAGCTAAATAAATGGGCTATAATGTCTGAAACGCTTGTGTCTGTATATTACATATATTCATATATCTATGTAACATCCAAAAAATCACTGAACACATTAATATTGCTTTAACATTTGGTAAATTTTAAAAATGAAACATACTTCATAGTTCCCATAATTTACTTATTTCAGGACTGTTCCCTTTCTTATACATACGTTGGTCAGAGCTGTATTAACACTTAGCTTTCCTCTTATCAAAGATTCTATGGCGTTACCTAGTCATTGCTTATGAAATATACTATCTAATTTACTGTTCTTTTGAAAACTCTTATTTCCCCTAGGAGACTGTCATTTAAATGAGGTAGAATTCAATGGGCTTAGAATGGCATTTCGCTGCAATCAACTTTGCAAGATAAATTAATATATCAAATCAGCATTGTAATATTTGTTTCATGGATTAATCTTGTCTCCATAATCCTCAAACCTAGCACAGTTTTACCTAAGAGCTTTCAAACTTTAGAATATAGGAAAAATCAAGTCTAAAATATGAATTTTTCTTCCTTCCATTAAACAGCGATATCTCTTCATTTTGTGAATTTCTAATTAAAAAAGGACTAAGATGGAGCAGATATGTATGAACAGCAATAGTGGTCTCTGAATTTCATGTTTACAATAATTTTTAAAGAATATAATGGTAGATTATTAGATTTCAGTAAATTGACAGTAATTTGAGGAAGGTGATATAATCATGCATCTATTCATATTCAGGTTGTATCTTCCCATCCTATATTCTCTGTGTACCCTTATCATCTATGAATCACCTCTTCACACATATAAAAGATATACTCTCAATTACTTAAAATAATGTCAAAGATGTAACACCTCTCCGCTTTGTACATTACCCAAACCATGATATATTCGGTATGAGTATCTTTATCTTTTTGAAACAGCTTATCTCTGTGGAAATGTAACTTTGTACGCTAGCCAATATGGTATTTAATCTATACTTTTAAACATTTTTAAATTTTTATTTGCTTTTAAATAAGCAAAATTTCATAACAAAATAATATGAAACTAAATGTTTCATTATTTCTAAGCATTTACTCAGCATACAAGATAAAAAACAAAAAGATAAAACCAAAAACCAACTGTTTAAGATTGAGTAATATAATTAGCATACATGTGAAAATATTTATAAACAACAGAATATATGATTTGGGGTCTTAGGAGAATATCTGGTCTTCTCTCTACTTCCTATTTATCTCTCTTCGAAACTGCATTTTGTATGTGCATTTTTTTTTTTTTACCAACAGTGAATTACAGAAACCCAGCATAACATCACAAAAAGTGCAAAACACTTGCCTAATAGCTAATATAAACCTTCTGAAGATTCTGTACTTTTACAGATTTCACAGGCAGGTGATAAAACACCTCTCTAAATTTATCAATAAATATCCTAAGAGTTGTACTGAATTTTTATAAAGTTAATAATATACACAAAACTATAACATATACTATATTTGCTAGATTATTTTCAAGGATATAATTGTAATGTTTAAATAAATGCATAGTTTTGTAATATGTAAAACAGTGTATTAAAGCCTGTTTCCCTAACATAAATTTAAAAATAAAAATGTCTACAGTCAATGCCATTATGTCAGTTACCTTGAATCTTCTGCTTTTCAATCAATAATTTTCCAACCATTAGTGGATATGCTCCATGACTCATCAGAAATGATATTCCAAGTTAACAGAAATCACTCTTCCCTCCATATCCCCCATACTTTCACCCCAAGAGGGACCACGACTCAGAGGAAAGACAGATTCAAGATGTCCCCATCCCAGTATGAGCTCTTCCGGAGGATCTATGTGGAATGTCCCCCTTCCTTCCTTAAGACTACACTATAATCATCTTGTAACTTCAACACTTTAGGAAAGTCACATTAAGGAAGCTTATATGGTTACAAAAGAATCGCATATTTTTGCTTAACACTCACTGTGCAAGGCAAAATGTACTTCAGCTATGAAAGTATCTGAAAGGAATGTTTCTAAGACCTATGACATTGTGCTTTGTTTACCAGTCAGATGCTTTCTCAAGAATGTGTTCAAATTATAAAGACGTCTCTGCATACAGAAATTCTTCAAAGCCCTTAAAATTACCACAGAAACATCTTTTTTAAAAAACCTTACCTAACTTTCAAGACAACACCTTATTCCCTGAAAGTAAAACTCTTTCATTACTGTGAATCTTTGATTAAATGCAGGCAGGAGTTTGCCTGGATATATTTGGTATTTTTATTTTCTAAGGAAGTACAGTCACAACAAAGTAAAATATAGATTAAATATCTGAAGATAACTGCTGTTTACTGAAAAGCCTATTTTAAAAGAAATTTTAGTGGCTTGTTTATGTTTGGTAACTTCAGGACAATGATAACTATAGTGTCTCTAAAATGTTCCTAAGTAGCAATCATCCCCTTTTCTGGCCTTTGGGAGGTGTTAAGACTCATCCTCCTAATTATAAGTCTTTTCTCTGTTATTACTACCTGATCATTAAATCACTAAACTAAATAGTAGTTTTGAGGAAATAAAAATAGATGTAAGGTTGTTTTCCTCAAATTTTGGTTACAAAGAAGAGGAAAGAAAATATTTCTAAGTACAATGAACTTCTTTATCTTGTAAAAACAAGTCAATTTTATTGACCAGAAAACTGTAACTTTTCTTTCAAAACATTACATTCCTGCTTTATTCCAGAACACTGCCCTATAAAATATAAGCCACATTTAGCATTTTAAGTTTTGTGGAATGCAATAGTTTTTTAAAAAGTAAGATTTGAAATTAACAAGATAAAATGAACAGTATCTTCAACTGTAATCAACAGTCAAAATATTATCAATAAAACATATATCAATATGAACATTCTTTGTATCAAGTTTTCAAACTCCAGTATGTATTTAATACAGCAAATTTCAATCTCAGCAAGCCATATTTAAAGTGTTTAACAGATGCATACAGCTGTGGCTATATTCTGGACAGCACATTCTAGATTTTCAAACATATTAAGCTTTTTGGCCAACAAGACCAATTTAAACTTTTCCTGTGTGACATCTTTAATGAATATATTCCTTTTCCATCCTCCAACCTGACCCTCCTATACATGGCCCATTCTAATACCTTTCTGTGAAAGCACAGAAAATTTAATCTCCTACCCTTTTTCAGTTTCCTCCAACCAGGCCCTGAGGTGCTGTCTAATCACCAAACAGAAAGCTAGGAAGTTCAGAAAGGCTATTCTCTATTTTCACAAATAGATATATCAAATGCAGCCTAATGTATGGTGACAGTGACAAATGCAAGAACAATTTTTTGCTTACAAAAAAAGGAAATTTTATATACTAAAGTAACATACTTTCTCAGTATGAAACACAATTTACTCTTTCATCCCCAAAGGAGAAAACATGGGATAATCTCTTCTTGTTCTGGAACAGAACTTAAGTGTTTCATTTCATAGGAATTCTGTGCCCAAAGCAGGAACAGAATGTTGGAATAAAATTTAATGAATTCAACTTGGAATCTAAGTTTGCCTCAAATGTGTAAGTGTAAACACAAGCAATAATATCTCAAAGCATGTAACACTTTGGTTTCTCTTCTGGCACGACTGCATACAGTACGGTTCTAGATGTGAATCTACACGCAAATTTGTTCTTAGTTATCTAAGAAAAAAATTAAACGAGGCACATATGAGGTTTTTCTGAGTCTCCTAGTAATAATAAAACCTGATTATTATGTCTTAAGTGACAGTATAATTATAGACAGACGAAAAGGTTTCCTGGCGCTGACCTAACCTGTTCTCTAAAATACAAGGGCAACTTCCGTATTTCTCAGTGAGGAAACCCCGCATTAAACAAAGAAAACTATGAATTATGTCTACATTTTGAAAGAAGGCTTAACAACGTAGTGATAAAAAGAAAAAAAAAAAGAAAATGTAACTTTCAACTCAATATATACCACACAGGAAATTTGGAAAGCAGGAAGCCAACTGAACAAAAACACTTACACAGTAGTTGTCACCAACTTTAAGAACGCATGTGAAATACATGTGACAGCAACGTGCTTTCGGAGGCTACAAAATAACAACTCATGTCTCTGAGTATCACTACATCTAAGACATTCTTGTTTGAACTAAATATTCTTAAAATGAAATTTACAATTCCTGAACTTTCTTTTTAACTTGTCTGGGTGGCAATGTTTTATCTCAAAAGTAACACAAGGTAATCATCAGCACTCTTAGGAACCATGGGGACATAATGTAGAGAGGACCACTTATATTAGTGTTGAATAGTTATGGACTAAATACCGCCTTTGTATGAACAGACCCTGGGTTCAGACCCAGGAGAGTGGAACGCCACGTCCACTGGGTAGTATTTCATAGCACTTTGCAGAGGGCCTGGAAATCCACAGGCATTAGTTATGATTTCTCTTTCAGTGTATTCATTTGCTTATGAAATTCCTCAGAGCACAGCAGACTTCACCAGTCCTTTGCTACAGTTTGCGCCTATGTTTGGGGGCGCACCATGTAAAGACAGTGGAAACAAACAACCTTTCAGGCAGCTCCTCACTGCTCGTTCACCCCGAGAGGCACACTGCAGGGAAACACACCTCAGAGTCCCAGCAGCAGTCCCACGGTCTCCAGGCCCGAGATTTCAGCACACAATTAGGTTCCCATCAACACCCTAGAGTCGCGAAGTGTTGAGAGGAAGCAGAGAGGCGCAGGCTCCACCATATACCTGCTCCTATTACAGGCTCCGGAATCAAAGTATTCTCACATGACACATTACTACCAATAACAGATTCCGGCTCCGTTTAAAAAAAAAAAAAAAAAAAGTGGTTGGAGGGAGGCTTCATATTTGCCCTGCTTTTGTCTAAAAACCAGACTCTAAGTAGTAACTACTTTCATTCTTTTCAAGCACTCACGAAAGGAATTCAATGAACCAATCGCGGCTCCACCTTGGGAGCCCCCAGACTTACTTTTCTTACAGTTTTGGAGTGACGCACTACAAAACCATGGGGGTGGCGGGGGTGCAACAGCCTCTAGTGCAGGGCGTCTTCCGCCCGGTAAACTTGGCAGGAACCGAACTGGACTGAAACACAGCACTCTCCATATAAGGCAGCCCCGCTAAACACGTTCTGCGTAATTTATGGGCAGCGAGCACAGAATTAACCTCTGCGTGCACATACTTGGCCCGCAGGAGAGCCCGGCTGGCCGCGGCCCCGGGTAGGGATGCGGGCCGGCAGCGAGGACCGCGCGCCCGGGAACCCGCAGCCGGACAAAGGTCACTCCCGGCGCCCGCACCTGCTCCCCTCCAGGCGGCGCGCTGACAGCGCCCGGGGCCCGCGCCCCCCGCCGCCGCCGCCGCCCGCCCGCCCTCCCGCGCTTCCTCCCGGCCCAGCTCGGAACAATGCGGCGCGCCCGGGCTGCCGGAGCAGTGCGGGCGGAAACTTACCTCACATGCTTCTCAGAGGCGGCGCGACTGTCGCCCGAGTGCCCAGGGCATTGTGGGAGTCAGGCTCCGAGACGCCCGCGGCGAGAACGCGGCTTGTCAGGCCTCGTCACGGGAGCATGGTGAGCGCCACAGCCCGCTCGGCCGCCGGAGAGACTGTGGCGCGTCGCAGAGCAGCCTCTTATCGCCGAGCTCCGGTTTCCGCCGCGCCGCGCGGCCCCTCCCCCGCCGCCGCCCGCCCAGCCCCTCAGGAAGCCCGGGGCGGACTCGCCGAGTGCAGGGCGCGCGCGGTGCCCGGAAAGCGCGCCTCCACTTGCCGCCCGCGCCGCCCGCCCGCCTGGCCGCTGGGCCGCCCCTCGCCCCGCGCCCGGTGCTCCGCGCCCCTCGGCGGCTGCAAGGGACTGGGCCACACATCGCCGCCCGACCGCCGGCGCCGAGAGCAGGCCAGCCACGCCGGCGCCGGCCGCTCCATCCCCGCAGCTCCGCTTGGTATCTTCCAGCGCAGACATTGAACACTGTGACCGCGCGCGGGACGGCCGGACGCGCTCCTCGCTCCCCTCCCCGCTTCCCGCTCCCGGCTCCGAGTCTCCACGCCGTCTGGGACGCGACGCCCTGTTTCTCGCAGAGGCTGGGATGGGCTCTGCGAGAAGGCGGCCGGCGGTAGACGGACGGTGCGTCTCGGACGGGCTAGAACCTCCACACTTGACGGGGCTGCTGCATGAAGGCGGCTCACCCCGAACTTGAACCTGAGGACCCAACAGGCCGGAAAACGTGTAGCAACGCCGGTGTGCACTGGTCTGCACGAACACGCTGTCTGCTGGGGCAAAATTCTTTGGTGAAACTGTCACATGAGCGCGAACACATACCAGCCAGCTTTGCATCGAATTTGTAAATGATACTTGGAACTTATAAGCCCTACTCAACAATAGATGACTTACAGAAACCAAACTCTCTCTCCCTTAAAGTGAAACGACGTTTTCCGAAATTTTGAAACGTTTCCAGGCAAATAAGCCATTTATCACGGGGAAAGAGAGAGATGTCACAACCCCAAGTCATAAATCACGGGGTGTTAGGTGTCATTTGGCTTCACTTTGAATGGAAAGAATTCCGGATTTCTGTGAAATGAAAAAGTTTTAGAGATTTGAGGCCTGGATTTCCTTTTAATTTGAGGAACTATAATAACTTGTTGAGGGATAATTCTGACTAGAAACATTCATTCCACGTTTTGAACATAATTTGCTAGACTATGCTGAGGAGGGTGTGGGCCAGTTTGAGGAAGGAAAATATCAGGGAAGGTGCTAAAGTACAAAAGTACCTTCCAGCAGCAGTCAGAGAAGACTGGAGCTCTTGACCCTTGGCTAGATCCTCAAAACACAGTTAATACTATGTACTGAGCCCTTCCAGAACAAAGGACTAAGTTAACCAAATGGTGCCACTTCTCAGCGTTAATCATTAGAAAGTACCTAGGTATATGCTTGGTTGAAGCAAAGTGAAAGGACATTGGCATTTTCTCCCAGAAGAGAAGAGGGTTGTTACTAACTGTCAGTTAGCAACTGCCTGGAGCCGTGGGGACTTCCTTTCTTATCCAGCTTTCATTTTGACAGTTACATCAGATGCCTACAATACTAGACGTGCAAGAATGAGTAGAAGCAAAGCCAAGAGGGCCCTGAGAAGAGTCAGGGATTGTTTCCAGGAATATTTTCACTTAACTGGTGTCCTGAACGGCATGTAGAAAGTAGCAAGATAAAGATGAAGTACAGTCCTGGTAGAGTGAAGAGAACAGCAGAGCATATGCAGAGGATCTACTGGCCTTGCTGTGAGGAGTTAGGAAAGTTCAGGATGGTGGAAAGAGGTCAGGCTCAACGGAAGTTAATTTATATTAGCCCAAATAATCTCAGTATTGCACTTAAAAAAGCAAGGGCAATAGGTGGAGTCTGGATTTGCATTGTAGCCAAACCCTGTGGCAGCAGCTTTTAGGATGAATAGGAGACTTGGGGTGGGCCGAGTGTGGACACACTGGAAAAGTGACTCATGTAGAAAATGAAGAAGGGAACAGTCTTAGTAGACTCTCTAGTCCCTGGTTTAGCCTACTGGATTGTTTGCTACTTGCCTCTCAGTTTTTTCAGTTTGTCTCCCATTCTCTCTGACAACAGAGGCCTAACCTCCTGCCAGAAGAACCTCTTGGGCCACCTTCTCATCTGCCAACAGATTCGTGCCACATGTGGCTTCCTCACCTCTCTCCTCAGAATCCTGAATGAATTGTGAACAACTAATCTTGGATTTAGGGCTTAATTTCCAATCAACCTCAGACTCCCATAGATTTCCAACTTAAAGCGGTGTGGTTTTTTCATCAAATAAAGAATAAGTTGCTTTTGGCAAAAACATGGAGAAAAACAAGACTTTGAACTTATATGTGGCACAAGAGGGGAAATTATTTTTATACTTCAGCACTGCAGAAATGGAGAAACTCTGGGAACACAAAAGAAATTGAAACTGGGACAAATGTTCTACTCCACCAGATGGAACCCGAAGAAATATAAGAAAGACCCTTGAATGTCAAAAAGAGAATAAACATTCTAGCACATAACAAGAAAGAGGAAAAAGAGTATTATTTATTTTAGATAAAGAGAGAAAGAATAGCTGAGAAAACTCATAAAACAATGGTCAATCTATAGCTCAAAAAATGAGCCAAAATAGTGATAGGAAATCCCATATCATAATCTTAACTTCCTTCACTGATAATATTATACCATGAAAGAGGACATTTGAAATGTTGAAGTACTGTAACAAAACACCAGCTCATACGTTAAAAGCCAGTAAATCACATTCCCAGCTTTCAATGACCAGTAGCATCCCAATCACATTCAAATTGTGAAAATTACTAAAAAAAAAATAATTATAGTAATAAAAGTTAATAGTTCCCCATTTAGAATACCATTGCTATTTTCTCAGTGCCAGAAGAGCGCTATGGTTTCTCTCACTTTATGCAGTCTAGTTATGGTCCATAGGCTCATGAGTAAGTACATCCACAAACACAGAAAGAAAGTCATTTGTGAGTGCAAAGGGAAATTATAGAAAACAATTTTAGGTGAAATAAAACTAACTTTTCAGATAAAGGAAAGAAAAGAGTGTTCACTGCAGGGCCCTAAAATATTTCAGTCCACTAAATTCTTAATTATGTGAGTGAATCTCTATGAAAATGAAGGGATATACTGTTTTTAGAGATAAAATCAGCTCCCTGTTTACCAATAATGTAGATAAAAGAAATGGCAGCATTTATCTTTTTCAGTCAAATCAAGGTCTTTAAGACACCCAGGTGAGTGTGTACAGGAATTGCTCCTTCTTTTCCTATCTGCCACATTCACAGTTCAGTAAACTCTTACTGCCTCCAAAACATAATTTGCTTTTCTATCTCCTCCTACTAAATTATCTAAACGAAAATATCCCCAAAAAGATATTTTTAAATGAAAATATGAGAATGTCTTGAGTCACTGATCCAAGAGTGCTGTTCTTACTATACCAGGATAAAATAATGATTGCAAGATAATGTTAAAACAAGGATCCAGTCTCTGGTCCCTTACTTCCTTACAGTGCTTAAATGTAGATGGCTAAGAGAAGGAACTTCCACAAGTCAATAAAACATTGCAAATATTCTTGGATGGAAAATCAATTTTAAGTACATACATTAAATGTGTCTACATTGTATTTCACAGCAGAGTTAGAGGCAAGAAGAGATCCTCATTTGTAACCTTAACTCAAATGAGTTCAGTTGACTGAATAAGAATAGTTGGTAAACTACTTGACTTTAGTTTTTGTTTAAAGACTTTTATATATTTCAGTATACAAAAATCTTGAGTGATACCCTTTACTTAAATATAAACAATACATATTCTATGATGTATCATGCATATGTGTTACAAGCTGCACTATTTTACATATAATACAAATACCACTTAGTATGGTATACACTTTGACATCAAAATGAAAGAATCATAAAATTAATATATTTGCCTTTGAATGTTTATAACAATTGAAACAGGTTGAAATGTTAATTACTATATGCATTTCTTAAACTATTTTACAAAAAAAATTGAATTTAAATCTTGAGTATAATCATTTAGGGTTCAGGCAATAGAGAGATAGAAAGCAAATACATCTTAAAACTAAGAATTTAGAACCATAGAACATTAATAGTGAGTAGAAGATTGATGGCCTTCCTCCTTCTAAGGCCAGAGTGTCATACAAGAGACTTAGTCTTGTGGTACAGCAGAACTATCTAAAAGTCTGTATCTTCTGACTTTTACAGCCATTTGTGTTTGCTGCCTTTTTCTTTAAAACAATATGGACAACAAAAAGTTTTGATATAGATCTAACAGTTTCCTAAGTTTAATGTGTGGAGAATCTGCTTTAAATTTCTAGGAGAAAGTTCTCTGTTTTCTCTCGCCTTACTTTTTATATTTTTCTTTCCAAATTCTCATCCTTCTCTTCTCCTCTCTATGCAGAAAAGACCTTTTTCACAGACTCTGCTCATTCCACAGATATTTACAGAGCATCAGCCATACCTAAGCCCCAATCTAGGTCCATTGGTTATGGAAATGAATTTAGACAAGTCTCTTCCTTCACAGGTGTATATTGTCCTAGATGGAGGCAATCAATAATGAAGTAAAGAAAAAAAGGATGAACATATGAGGTGGCTTCATATGGAAATAAACACTTTCAAGTAAAATAAGCTGGGTTGATAGGATGGGAAGGGAAATTACGTGATAAATGGACTGGACAAAATTAAGGCAGCCAAACATAAGCAGCCTCCTCTGTGCAGTGAGAAATGTCTAGAAAAGGAGCATTCAAAGTAGGAGGAGCTGCGGCCCAAGAACACTGAGATCACTGTAACACTGGAGGTTCAATGATTAGCAGAAAGTAATGGGTTTTCTAATCTCAAGGAAATTATGGTCCAGCAAGAGCAACAATGAATCCTAACATAATCACTTTCAGAGTATGATCATGACTGTTTGAGTCAATGGGAGCCACTACAACGCTTGTATGGTTGGTTATACTAGAGACAGGGGTGGTAGAAGAATCGCACCTGATCCAAATTTGCTGCCATGTGAACACCAATAATTTAATCTCAGAACAGAATTAAGAAGTTGCACCACAGTGAAAAGTAAGATCAAAGCAAGAGTGGCCCTGTTTTGGAGGCCCAGCCTCAGAATGTGATTTGAGCAAAAACTCTTAGCATTGGCTATAGCAAACATTAATGTCTTACCACTCAAGATGTGATGAGGACGCTTTATAGTGTGAAGGAAATGAAATATGTAGTACCCTCATGAGTGTGGCTTATTTATTTATTTATTTATTATTTATTAGGTTCTTTGAGACAGGGTCTCACTTTGTAGTTCAGGCTGGCCCTGAGATCAGCCTCAAACTCACATCACAGCAATCCTCCTGCCTCTGCCTCCTGAGTGCTGGGATTACAGGCGTGAGCCACCACGCCCGGCACTGTGGTATGTGCTACTGGTTGCTGCTGGGCGTGAGTCTCCATGCCCAGTATGGTATGTGGTTATTGGGTATCGAACCCGGGTCTTTGCGCTTGCAAGACAGGCACCGGAACCACTGAGCTAATTCCCCAGCCGAGTGTGGCTTATTTAAAGTAAACAACACCATATTGAAAATTAGAAATTGTTCAGGATGGAATATTTTTCCTCACAATGAGCAGTGTTTCCAGGTCCCAGGTAATCACTATTAATATGATCTTATGTTTCCTTCCAGGCATTTTCACTGCATTTGTTTTATACTTAGTTGATACTACACTAAATGTGTAGTTTTTTTGTTTCACTTCATTTAAATGTAATCTTTTAACTCAATCTTATAAATGAAGTGACATCCTCCATTATAATCTTCATTTTTCATATGAAGTAACAGACTTTGGACAGCTGAGGCTTGACCAAAGCCTCAAAGTCAATGAGGTCAAGCGTCCTGACCCTCAGTACACTGCAGCCTAGCCCCTCAAATCCTGAGTTAATTTGCCTGATGTGTAATATATTTCTAAATGCTAATATGTAAGCATGCCTTCTGTGGACTGGTATTAAGGAAAAGAAAATATGTAATAGTAGTCTTTTAATAAATAAAATGTAGTCAAAAATAAATGCAAAACAGGTAGCTGAAAGGTCAAAGTAGATATATTACCCATTTTTGCCTGTAACATATAATTGCATGCAGTATTGTGAAACATTTCCTATGATCTCATAAAACTGTGTATTGCAGCTTAGTTTAGAATTCCCTTGTAATCTTTTAAAAATAGTAATAAGTTTTATAATAAAACATTACAGTGTAACTGTTTTATGTATACTAGTCCAAACATTTCTACAAATTAGCTTTCTTCCATATAGGAAAACAAGTCTGAAAAATAAGGTCATTGCTTCATTTATTTTTAAAGACAAACAGCATTTTAAAACACCAATAGCAGGGTTGATTTTTCTTTTCCTAAATATCCGCAGTGCCTCCCTCTGATCCACTGCTCTTCCCTCCTCTCCTGTCTCTTTTCTCCTCTCTTACATATGTGTGAGCTCTTTCTCTGGATCCTTGATTGGGCCATCTTTCTTTCCTTGCAAGGCCCCAAATTACCTTTAAATCATGTCTCAAGACATAATTTAAAGAGACTTTGAATAAGAACAGCATTTGTCACATTTATGAACAGTAGAAGTTTTATAGACACATTTTTTCCAAGCCTTCCTTCTTTGCCTTTTGCAAAAAATATGGGAACTGAGAGCACACTGTTAGGTTAATTTTAATAACTTAGGCATCAATACACTAGATGTTATTTCTGAATTTATTTAACAATTATGTATTGAGCACTGACAATTTACCAATAGTGGTGCATGGCACTGGGGATATAGACATTGTTTAATCTTCCTCAAGGTATTCCAGCAGAGTCTAACAGTAGGGAGACATACCGCAGGAAACAGTTGGGGAAGAGTGTAGCAAATGAAATAATTCAGTTGAATTCAACAAGCTCAGCATGCTTCCCATGTGCCAAGCAGATGGCAACAGGGCTAGGGCTCGGCAAGGCCTTCCTCCACACAAACTCTGAAGCAGCTGGCAAATGGTAAAGTTACCCAGCACATGTTAACAGCTTCAGGGCACAGAGGAAAATTCCCACAGGGCATTAGACAAGGGACTTGATCAGATGAACACTTTAAACAAATCATCTCCCCAGAAATGTTAGAAGAAAGTTTGTTTTTCAGATTTTTCAGGCTGCCAGACTGCAGCCTCCTCTGTGAATTCCAAGACACCTTGCAACTTTGTCTCTTAGCTGCCCCAAGACACAAATCCTCAACTAGGTGATAGGCGATTATCTGATTAAAGTCATTCACACTAAGGTGAGAAAGAGGCTTAATCTTCCAAGAGTGTTTGCTTTGACAAGGGATAGCTTGTTAACCCTAATGAACTGCTAATTGTCAGAGCTTGGAGTGCTCTGAGGAAGGATCTCTCCTTTTCACCTCTTAGACTCCTTACCCCAACTTTCTTTCCTTTATTTTTGCCCTGCTGACACAAATGCTGAGTGGAACGTGGTGAGATCATATATGGTAGAGATTAATTTCACATATTCTCCTTGAACCCTTACAAAAGGTATATGAGGTGGTAATTATGCTAGAAATGAGGAGACTGTCACTTTTAACCACAGGGTTCATTTCAGGTCAATAGGCTGTAACACAGACCAATTAAATCAATTTCTGGGAATGGCACCCATGTACTTTTTTTTTAAAGTCCCTTAGACATTTCCAAAAGGCAGCCAGTGTGCTTACTATTGCTGAGCTAGGATCTAGAAAGTGGAAATTACACAGAATCTGTGGCAATCTTTTGACCTGCTCCATTTTGTTCCTTGGCAATTAGAGCTTACTTGGCTCAATAGGAGCAGTGTTATCTGAAGGAAAATCTGCCCAAATAGAGTTAAGTTTGGATAAGCAAGAGATCATATGCCCTAGGAAATATAGGTGTTAGCATAGTTATGGGAAGCTAAGTTGGAGAAGCAAGAATATATTTTTGCTGTGCACCTGGTTGGAAACAGTGATACTTAAGAACGAGAATATGTTCCATTTTACACCAGGTAAGCACAAGTGCTCTGCGGATTTGGAAACAAACTAAGACTAGATAGTCAAGATCACCCAGAGGGTATTCCTACTTATTCTAAAAATTATTAGGTTGCTCCTAGCTGAAAATTCCATATTTATCTCTTGCCAAGAAATTGTAATCATGAACACCCCCTGAGACAATGTCAGAGCCTCTGAAAGATCACGTGTATCCTGGGCCACTTCCTTTAAATGTATATTCAAATTAAGATAAACCCAGATTAATAGGCTTGTGAAGATTTTTACATTTTATAAATTCATCCAACAACCTAAAGAAGGTAAATCATAAAGAGAAACAAACTGACAAGACACATCTCCAAATTCCACTTGAAGTGTAATGACAGAAGTCTTAATTTATGCTTTTGAGTTTTTGCCATCAGCCCAGATGACCCTATGGCTCCACCTGGATGTTTGTGAATGGCCCCTAATTCTGGAATGAGCTTAGCAATGAGTAACTGCTGACAGGGCCTGATCCTGTCTAGGCTTCCCAGTCATGAATGCATTTTGAGACAATGCAGAGCATTCTTTCACCTTTACAAACTTTCCTGGACATAGCTTACCAGATACTGCTGCATTTTCATTCTAAACCTTCTTCCTGTCAACTTTCCTATCCAATCACAGATAGTCCCTGAACACCTGACATACTTGTGGCAGTTCCTAGAATCTGAGGGCATAAGTTGCATAATATGAATCAAGAATCCTGGTAAAATTTACTTTAGCAAGAACAAAGGTGATGAAGTAGTAAATTATGCTCAGTTAAAGATTTAAGTGTGTGAAATAGAGGAATATAGAAGAATAAGAGTGCCTTACCAGTCACCTAAACAGACAGACAATTGTCTTTTTCTCTGATTGGTCCTCATATCCACTGAAAGCAAATGTGTAGACTTACAGCTACACATGAGTCATTTAAGTATTTAAATGGCACATGTACATTGCCTGGATTCTTCTTTCTCTGTAGGGACAGAATGCTCTTGTGAGTTTCTGAGGTAGTGACTATTTCTGTCAGCTAGCAGAATGCATCCTTGTCCTTCTGAGGGCAAGCCCCGAAGGAGTCTAGGACTAATCACTGTTACTTCTTGCTGTGCTCCTGGGTGTTACTTCCACTTACTCTTCTTAGTCTTTTAAAGCCATGATGTTTGAAGACAAAGTCAGCTTTTCTATGACAGTTTCAAGAAGTGTAACATCATATTGTGAATTAACATTAGAAAAATAATATCTAATTTTATTACATTTTGTTTCTTAAAAGGCTCTTTTAAAAATCTTTTTTTTTTCCCTCAGAAGTTAGGTTATTTTATTTTATTCCTGGATATAAGGCACTGTGTGCTTATTTTAAAGAATGTGTCATGTGCCTACGATGGGAGTTGATTGACTGTTCAAGAAGCAGTGTAAGGATGTTTACCTGTGATTACTGTAGACAAGCAGAGGAGCAGCAGTCTCTAAGTCCCATACTCATGCTTACTACCATACACAGTGTAACTTTCTTCTCCAGATTCAGACACCCACACTTTTAAGAAAACACTTTTCTACTTGTCTTTTAGTCTTTATAATTAAATAAAGAAAAAATTTAACTGTTTAAAAGTACTTGACCACTCTGTGCCTCTGTCTTTATGGAGCTCTGTCTCACCAAAGACGGATTAAACTGTGGACATAAGATAGATTTCCCCCACCCTTGGGAAGCCCTTGAATTCCATTTATCCTTACAAAGTCTTGGTAAGTCTGTCTGGAAGAAGCAATAAATGATTTATCAAGGTCCTTAAATACCAAGTACTCCATGTAGGCACTGGAAGACACTAACTTTAGTAGATTAGTCTTGAACTTGTGGGAAAGGCAATACTTGGCACCAACATCTAACTCATCAGAAGTAGCCAAAAATAAGTATTAGGAAGAAAAAGCACATTGATGATGTGGTATAACTTTGGATGCTTTCCTTACCATGATGGAAGAAGCAACTAGCTGAAGTTACTCTATTTTATTTATGACTAAACTACTGGATGACTAAAGGGAAACAGTGTCTACTCTGGGGTTATTGGGAACAAGTATACACATGCCAAAAATGACACATGGGCCTATTCCCACTGGTGAGAATGACTACTACCACAACTTTGTTCTCTCCCCTTATCCTTGGCTGCTCTTGGCACCCGAGATAAAGCCACACCCTCTCCCCAGCTTG